>JADRCD010238966.1:0-24663 GCA_019843815.1 Montemys delectorum
TCACAAAGCAAACAAAAAAGCAGGAGTGAGGTTTTAATTATATTTATTTCGAGTGTGCTCTTCCCCCCACCCCTGTGCCTATTCGTGTCTAGTATGTGTGAAGGTCGGAGGATAGCCTGTGAGAGTCAAATCCCTCCTTCCACCACATGTGTGGAAGGAACTCAGGAAGTCAGGCTCGGCAGCAAGCCCCTTTACCTCTGCGCCTTCCTCCTGACCTCAGAAAGTGAGCCTGTGTAATTTTTACTCACTATTAGCATATCTGTCTGTGTGCGGAGGTCAGATGACTGCTCTCTCCTTCCACCCTTGCTGGGTTCCAGAGATTGGACTCAGGGTGCCAAGCTTAAGTGGAGCGAGCCTTTACCCTACCTATTGACCCGATTCACCAGGTCAGAATTGGGGGCGGGGAGAGGAGGAGGTGTTAAGAGGCCTGGTGGGAGGTCAGTGAAAGAGAGGACCGGCAGAGAAACCAGCCTGCTGGGGGAAACTAGCCCACTTGCCGCTTGCGCTTACCGACTCCCGAAAGAGCTGAGGAAGGGAGATCTCTAACTGAAGGCTCCAGCAAGCTCAGAGTCAGCTTACAGCAGTGGGCAGACTGCCCTAGTTATAGGACATGCCGAGGGAACAGGGAAAGAGAAGGAAGGCACTCCTTCTTTAGCCTCGGTTGACCTTTGCAGGGTTAATGGGGAATTTTTGAGTTAGAAATGTCAGGTGATTACTAAACATCTCTGGTGGCTGGCCATTCCTGCGTTGAGAGGGAAGGGAAAACAAAACAAAACAAAACAAAAAAAACCCCAAAAATCTAGAGAAACGAGTTACTTGAGTTTCAAGAACCAAATTACTTTCTGGGAATCAGCATTGTTAAACCAACGCGGAGTTCCTATATAAAATGGCCTGGGCCCAGCTAATACCAAGTAACCCAGTATTGTTCTTGTCAAATGCGTAACTGCTTCCCCACAAAGCTCTTCTCTGAAGCATCCGCAAAACGCACCACTGTGTCCTCTGCTCTGCTGGTTAGAGTTCAGATTCCTATTCTGGCTGGAAGGAGGACGGAACACCTTGACTCTCCCTACCCTGCAGGTGAGTTAATTAACCTTGTGTCTCCAGTTCCTCATCTATTAGTCAAGAGTGATAGTTAAAACCATACCCACTTCTTGGAGCTGTCTGGAGGAAGAGGAAGAGGAAGAGGATAAAATTAAGTTCCCCCAAGCATCGCTCTTGGCTCAGGTCCCAGAGGGAAGCAGCAGCTGTCACTTATCTCAGCCAGCTTTGGACATTGCTTTTCACAGCTTCCTCGTAGGTCTCCTTTGACCAGATAAACAGTACTTATTGCTGAACTGAAGGCTGGGGCCACATTCTCTTTCTAGAACATTCCCCACTTCCATAACCTATCCAGACACCCCCATCCTTTAAATGTCCTTCCTCAGTGCTTGCCCCCAACAAACTCAGGGAACCATTTGTTTTTCTGTTTTGTTTTGTTTGTTTTGTTTCGAGACAGGGTTTCTCTGTATAGCCCTGGCTGTCCTGGAGCTCACTCTGTAGACCAGGCTGGCCTTGAACTTAGAAATCTGCCTGTCTCTGCCTCCAAAAGTGCTGAGATTAAAGGTGCCCGCCACCACCGCCCAGCTTTGTTTTGGCTTTTTAAGAAAGGAAGTTCCAGGCCAGGCAGTGGTAGCGCATGCCTTTAATCCCAGAGGCAGAGGTAGGCAGGTTTCTGAGTTTGAGGACAGCCTGGTCTACAGAGTGGGTTTCAGGACAGTCGGGGCTATACAGAGAAACCCTGTCTAGGGTGGGGGTTGGGGGGAGGTAGGGGAAGGAAGTTCCTCTGCTGCTCAGGCTGGCCCAGAGCTGCCTGGCTGTCATCCTGTACCTGCCTTGCCAAGCCCTGGGCTTATAGGCATGTGCCACCACACCTGGATGTTTGATCATTTGTTAAATATTTATCAAGTGCCTTCTCTCATAACAATAACTGTGCTTCACCTTGCTCTCTACAAAGGGCATCATGACACCACTGTCTATAAACGCTCATGAGGTCTTCGGAGGGAGTCCCACGCAGGGCTAGTCTAGTCCTGCTAGCTGTCAAGCGTCCATGGGGTACATAGGGTCGAGTAGACAGGAGGACCCTTGACTTCAGAATGTAAATAACCTCCTATGCAAAGCAAGATCTCTCTCCATTTGGGAGCAATCCAGAGCAAGCAGAATGTAAGAAGCAGCAGAGATGGTGCCTTTGGTCCAAGGATGTAAACCGGATGGGCAGAGTTTCAGGCAACAGGCATTATGGGCAATAAATGGGCCACTTTTGCTACAGGGAGACATTCAGACACAAAAGCTGCCTGTTCTGCTGAGCAGGCTCTCCAGCTTCCCCATGACATCCAAAACAGAGAGTTCACTGCCAAGCTAATTGGAGACTGTTACCTTCTCAGGTAACAGAGGTGCCCCCTCTGTCCTAGGACACGTTCTCCAATTGTAGGGCTGCAGGCCACAAAGCGCCTTGACTGAAATCCCCATTCAACTGTAACTTAAGGGACTGATTTTGGTTTTACATGACGCTGCCTGCAATCCACAGAGGACAATGAGTCCGTCCAGTGTGGCTGTACACTTGGGGGAGAACAGGCTTCCTCCTCTCTGTAGGAGAGGTTCTCTAATGCAGGCAGCATATGAAGAACTCACCTGCCCATGTGGGTTCCACTTACAGAGGCTAACGTCAACACTTCTCAGTTTCTTGCTCCTGAACCTTTCATACTAGTCAGGGATGTAAAATCATTACCTAACAGAAAGTCAGTTTCTTGGGAAATAAAAGTGGTAAAATGGAATGGTGTATCTCTATATCTCCTTGGCTACATAGGGAGTTCAAGGCCGGACTAGGATGATACATGAGCTCCTGTTTCATACATAAATAATATATCCCATATGTATATGAATATGTATAATTATATGTGAATATATTATATATTCATATTATATTTATATAATCTTGAACACTCTCTCCACTGAGATTATAGGCAACCATTACCACAACTCATTTATGTGGTTCTGGAGACCAAACCCAGGGCTTCCTACACACTGAGTAAGCACTCCATCAACTAAACTACATATCCCTAGCACACTATTTAGCAACTTTAAAAGGACCTTTTGATTCACAAATTTTACCACTAAAGACAAAGTCAAACATTTATAATATCTAATATTATCCTATAATAGATTCTACCAATCTTACACACACACACATACACACACACACACACACACACACACACACACACACACACACCTGCTGGCTTGTAGAAAATAGCAATCTGGAGCTGGAGAGATGGCTCAGCGATTAAGAGCACTGACTGTTTTTCCAGAGGTCCTGAGTTCAATTCCCAGCAACCACATGGTGGCTCACAACCATCGGTAATGAGATTTGATGCCCTCTTCTGATGTGTCTGAAGACAGCTACAATGTACTCATAAATAAAATAAATAAATCTTTTAAGAAAATAGCAGCCCACATGCTAGTTTACAGGGAACACAATGATGATGCCATTAGATACAGCCAACAAAATTAGGAACATGAAAATTTTTGTGAGCTGAACGACTAGGTTTCTTCAACAAGGAAATCACAAGGAGAAGGTCCTGTCAAGCAAAAGAGACTGCCTGAGACCTCTGTGAATGAAATGATGTGACATAATAATACAGGGAGGGGTTAGTGATAAAGATTGATGGAAGGAAGTGGGTATTATAGCATACCCCTCTAATCCTAGCTCCCAGGAGACAGAAGCAGGCAGATCTCTGAGTTCAAGGCCAGCTTGATCTACAGAGCATTTGAAAGACAGCCAGGGATATACAGGGAAACCCAGTCCCCCAAACACAAAACAAACAAACAAACAAACAAAAAAACAACAAAAACAAAAAAAGCAAAAATAAAACCAACCAACCCAAAGAAGAAGAAGAAAGATCGGCTTTTCTCCACCCATACAGCTGGAAGTACAAACAACGTTGCTGTAGCCACCTTTGGAGTGACAGGCCAAACTCAGGCCCTCATGTTTTCACAGCTGGCATTTTTAATGACTTGGCTGTTGTGGGGTGTTCAACAGAGAAGACTGCTCCCACATATTGGGTTTAAGCCAATAGGAAGATCCATCCCTAGCCTCAATCTTTCCCTTTGTATTAGAAATTTTCCATAGTAGACAGGCAGGGTGGTACCCACCTGCACGCTGAAGCAGAAGAGGTCTGTGGTTTAGAGGTCACTTTTGGCTACAAAGTAAGATATTGTTTCAGAAAACAAAGGAAATAAAAACAGAAACAAAAGAACATCAAAGCGAAAATACCGACAAGAAAGTAAAGGATGATGTAATGGAATAGCTGGACAGTAACAAAGCAGGTGACTTTTCCTAAGGCAGTGTCCTATCTCATCATCCCTCCTGTACAACATGACACAGGCTCTCTCTTCCACAACCACCCTTTCAGTTCTTAGGAGCTGCTTCTGGCCGAGAGGGTGACGTTCCCCCTGGCATGGATGTTTGTCAGTCCCTGGAGTGAGCATGGAATAGCAGCAAGGCATAAACACACCCTATTGGATTCCAGGATAGGTTTTCCAGAAGTTTAATATTTTCTCTCTTTTCCATCTTTTTACTGAACAAGTTTGAAATTTCTGCTATGGATGTGTGGGTTTTCATTTTGTTTGTTCCTTGTTTTTTTTTTTTTTTTTTTTTTTCTTTAGCATATATGATGGTTTGATAGGAATGGCCCCCATAGTCTCATATGTGCGAATGCTTGGCCATGGGGAGTGGCATAATTAGGAGATGTGGCCTCCTTGGAAGTCTCCTGTCACTGTGGGGGCGGGCTTTGAAGTCTTATATCCTTAAGCTGCATCAAGTGGGATACACAGTCTCCTTCTGCTCCCTGCAGCTCATGGTGTAGAACTCTTGGCTCCTTCAGCACCATGTCTGCCTGCACACAGAGAAACTCTGTCTCAAAAAACAAACAAACAAAATTATCCAAATTACCTATTAATTTATTTCATGCTTCTTCTCACTTTCGTTCGCTAATGTAGAGTTAATAGGATTCTATTTTAATTCTCCATAGTATACAGACAGCATCTGTCTCCTAGACATAGAGGGTTCTCAGTTTAGGAAGTACACATGTCCCCAGTTTGTAAATTCCTGAGGTTGCATGAAGAACTGGAGCATGCATATATTCTTTTTTATATATATTTCTTTTATTAGATATTTTCTTTATTTACATTTTAAATTATATCCCCTTTCCTGGTTTCCCCTACTAAACCAGGAAAAAACCCCCTCTTCCCTCCTCACCCCCCTTGCTCACCAACCCCACCCTCTCCAGCTTTCTGGCCCTGGCATTCCCCTACACTGGGGCATAGACCCTTCAAAGGACTAAGGACCGACTCAGCCATCCTCTGCCACATATGCAGCTGGAGCCATGAGATCATGTGTCCTCAATGGAGGAGCTAGAGAAAGGACCCAAGGAGCTGAAGGGTTTGCAGCCCCATAGGAAGAACAACAATATGAACTAACCAGTACCCCCAGAGCTCCCAGAGACTAAACCACCAACCAAAGAGCATGCATACATTTTTACATGAGGTGCTGACCATGACCTAAAAGCAGGTGGTCTCATGGGTCCCTAACCTAACAGAGGAAAAGCTACTGCATTTACTAGAAGAAATGCAAAATAAGAAATACCAAATATTTGCTGAGAACTCATTTAAAAGACGATGCAGGGGGCTAGAGAGATGGCTCAGTGGTTAAGAGTACTGATTGCTCTTCTAGAGGTCCTGAGTTCAATTCCTAGCAACCACATGGTGGCTCACAACCATCTATAATGGGCATCCAATGCCCTCTTCTGGTGTGTCTAAAACCAGTGACAATGTACTCATATAAATAAAATAAATAAATCTTTAAAAAAAAAAAAAAAAAGACAACGCAGGAGCTGGGCGGTGGTGTTGCATGCCTTTAGTCCCACTGATCTTAAAGTTTGAGGCCAACCCGATCAGCAGAGCAAGTTCCAGGACAGCCAGGGCTACAGACTTTGTGTGTGTGTGTGGTAGGAGGTGGGGAGGCGGGAGGAGGGGAAGCGGGTAATGAAGCAGGGCCAGTGAGCAGTGAGATGTCTCTGTAGCTAGAGGAGCTTACCGCCTAGCCTTATGTCCTGAGTTTTGATCCCAGAATGCACATGGTAGAAGTAGAGAGCAGACACCTGCAAGTTGTTCTCTCATCTTCACATGTGCTGTGGCGTGTGCATGTGTGTGTGTGTGACACAGAAGCCTGATGAACCAGGTTGGAGCCTCAGAAACCACATAGTAAAAAGAGAGAACCAACTCTGAAGGCTGTCTTCTGATCTCAGCATACATGTCGTGGTGTAAATACATATAACTAAACAATAAAATAATGAAACAAATAAACCTTAAAAACAATAAAAAAAACTTAAAAAAAAAAGATGGCAAGAAGATGGCGGTGGTGGCGCACACCTTTAATCTGCCAGGAGGCAGAGGCAGGTGGATCAATCGGTTAGAGGCCAGCCTGGTCTACAAAGTTCTAGGACAGCCAGGGCTGCACAGAAAACCACGTCTTGAAATCCCCCCTCCACTCCCAGCCAAAAAAGAAAGAAAGAAAAGAAACAAAAGAAGAAGTAAAGGAAAGGAGGAAAAAGGAAAGGAAAGGAAAGGAAAGGAAAGGAAAGGAAAGGAAAGGAAAGGAAAGGAAAGGAAAGGAAAGGAAAGGAAAGGGAAGGAAGTGGGGTGCTTCATTGGTTAAGAGCACCGATTGTTCTTCCAAAGGTCCTGAGTTCAAATCCCAGTAACCACATGGTGTCTCACAAGCATCTATAATGGGATCTGATGACCTCTTCTGGTGTGTCTGAAGACAGCAACAGTGTACCTACATAAAACAAATAAATAAATCTTAAAAACAAGATAAAAGAAAAGAAAGTGACTTTGTTCCTTAGCATGAACATGATCATCAGCGCGGCCTAGCAACAGCCACTTTCTTATATTTTAGCTTAAACGTTGTAACTTTGTTCAGACCCTCAGGCAAGCACTAACTGCCTTGGTTGCTTTCCAGACTTGCTCCTAGCTCCTCTTTCCTTCCAGATTAGCCAACCCCAGACAAGCTCTCTTAATCTCTATCTCATGCTGAGGAAAGGAAAATGATCCATTATTCAGAAGAGTAAAACTGATTCTTTAGCAGTTCACATGGGCCCTGTAGTTGGTTTGAAAATGTCTTCTCTAGGCTCAGATAGTGAACACTTAGTCCCCAGTGGCTGGCACTGTTTGGGGAGGTTTAGGAAGTGTGGCCCTTGCTGGAGGATGTGTGTCCCTAGGAATGGGCTTTGGACCCTGCATACGGTTTGTTTGGAGGATGCGAGCTCTTGGCTCCTTGCTTTGACCACCTGCCTGCCTGATGCAATGCCTTCCCAACATAATGGACCCTTATCTTTCTGGAGCCTTAAGCCAAAATAAACTCCTTCTTCTATGAAGAGCCTAGATCATAGAATTTTAATCACAGCCACAGAAATGTAACTAACACAGGCCCCTTCATACGTGGACTTGATACAGCTGCTGTGCTCTAAATATGCCCCCTAACACTAGCATGTCAGAAATCCAACTCCCATAGCCACACTGTGGGGAGGAAGGGCTCAGTGGATGGTGTTCAGGTGATGAGAACTCCGCTCTCCTGAGTGGAATGGTGATGTCGTTATAATGGGTTGTTAAAGGGCTATAGCCCTTACGTTTCCTGTTGCTATGACAAAAGTCTCTCACATAAGCAACTTAAAAAGGAAGGGTTTATTCAGCTCACGGTCTGTGGTTGCAGTCTGTCGTGGTTTGGAAAGCGTGGTGCCAGAGAACTACTGGATGCACGGCATCGTAACAGTGGCAGAGAGAGGTGGACACCGCTGCTCAGAGCCCCCTGCCTTGGACCCAGGCAGGACCCAGGCGATGTGCTCTCCCACATTTAGCACCAGTCTTTGCATCTGAACTCCTTTTAGAGCATCCCTCCTAGCATGCCCAGACGTTTGTGTCCACGGTGCTGCTAAATCTTGCCAATCTGACAAGGTTGGCCACTGGTGCATTTGTTCTGCTCTATCTTTTGGCCTTTAAGGTGTGGTGTCCTCTCTTGCCCTCTCCCCTTCGACAATGTGAGGCCACAGCAACAGGGAGACATTTTGTGACCAGAAACCAAACCTATCAGTGCTTTACTGTTAGACTTGCTACCTCCAGAACTTCAAAAAGTAAGGTTTTATCCCTTACAAGATACCCAGTGTCTTAGCCCATTTTGTGCTACCATTAACAGAGTGTTGAAGATTAGATTATTTGTTCTCTGTCTCTGTCTCTGTCTCTCTGTCTCTCTCTCTCTGTCTCTCTCTGTCTCTCTCTCTTTCTCTTGTGTGTGTGTGTGTGTGTGTGTGTGTGTGTGTACTCATGTGGCAGGAAGACATGAGGAACAGCCATATCCTCCCATTCATGGGCTCTTTCCAACTTTGTTCCCTGTCTTCTGGTTGCCTAGACCACCCCTCCCCTCTTCTGAAATGACACTTTGTTTTTACACGCCTCCTGTCTCTGTGCACACCTTCCGTTCCACCATGAATTCTACCCCATTCGTGACCTTTCCCCACCTAGTTAACTCCTGCTTACTATCACCAAGGTCTCTATATAATAAAAACAATGGTAACACCCTCTACTCTGGAGGCTGGTGTCTGTAGAGCGTTAGTTAACAAATCTTCCTGGCACATGTACATGCTCAATAGTTTATTTTTATTATTATCAATAATAATGCCATCTCTCACCATAAATGTCTCTCTCACACACACACTCACATACACATACACCAGTTAGGCTGGTCTGGCTACTTAGGCTCAGTCAAGTAATTGGCCTTGAGTCCTGGAGCCTCTGTGGGCAGTTTCTAATTGCAGGGGGCACAAGGAGCTTGGCCATAACTCCTGAGTCTTTGGCTCCTGTTTCAGTCACAACCCCTCACAGCTTATGTGTGCTCTATCAGGTAGACAATGCCCCAAGCTCCCAGCATTCTAGCTGGACCCTACCCCCAGTCATCTGACCACAAGCCAGACATACTTTGTCCTCAAAGACAGATAGCCACACCCCATAGAATAAAAGGGGTGGTTTGCCCCCTCCTCTCTCTCTTGCTCTTGCCCTCTTTTCTCTCTTGCTCTTTGTTTCCTCTCTTTCCTGCTCTTTGTTCTCTTCTCTTGTCTTCTTGCTCTCTTGCTTTCTTCCTCTCCTTTTTTTTTTCTCTCTCTCTCCTCTTCTCCTCTCCTTCCTCTCTGCTCCTTCTCTCTACTTGACCAGGCTATTTTCTCCTTCCTACAATAAAATATCTCATTTATACATTGCTTCCTTTTTAACTAATGCGCTGTGCAGCCACAGGCCCCAGCGGGGAGAGAGAGAGAGAGAGCTCCAAGCCACAGTAGTGGCCCGAACACGGTACAACACTCTACCTTCTGAGATACTCTACAGTCCTACATCAGCTTTATTTGTCAACTTTATTAATTATTAACTTATTTACTTTAAAAAAATTTATTTGCTTTGTTTGTTTTTTTTTTTTGAGACGGGGTTTCTCTGTATAGCCCTGGCTGTCCTGGAACTCACTCCGTAGATCAGGCTGGCCTCGAACTCAGAAGTCTGCCTGCCTCTGCCTCTGCCTCACAAGTGCTGGGATTAAAGGCGTGCGCCACCACCGGCCTGACTTTTTTTTTTTTTCGGACAGGGATTCTCTGTGCAACCTTAGCTGTCCTGGAACTCACTCCTATAGACCAGGCCGGCCTCAAACGCAGAGATCCACCTGTCTCCTGCCTCCCAAGTGCTAGGATTAAAGGTGTGTGCCTCTACCTCCTGACTTTAATTTCATTTTTGTTTTTGATGCTGTATATGGTGTTGTTTTGCATGTTTTCTGTCCTTTAAGCTTTTAGTTGACTGAACATCAGAAAAGCAGGTCATTTCGACAACCAACATTTAGAGCTACAGAGACTCTACAGAGAGCCAGGGACAGAAAACACTAAACTGGAGGAAAGGTTGTAAGGGATGGGAACAAGTAAATAAGCTCTCTGAGAACACCAAGGACCGACCACAAGCCTCATCCCCACAGAGAGGGAAGTTGACACAACCTAATTTTGCAGGACAATTTGATATGGTATTCTAAGATTTTAAATGCAATCTAGTGGAATCTGCTCCATAAACACTCCGAAATGCAGCGGTAAATGAGAAGGCCGAGCCCTGCAAGGCTAGTGGTGTGTTCCATTCGTAGTGTCTGAGGCAGGGGGATGGATAGTCTGAAACTTTTACTCCTCCAGCCTCAGCATCCCAAGGGCTGAGATGCTGGGTGAGAACTGACACACCTGGACCCTAGAAGGTTAGTTTGAAAGCATGAAAAAAAAAACCCAAGGAGATAGTTCAACTGGTCACCAGAAGAACTCAGAACAACTGAGAAGCTGGGGAGCTGTGGTGAGTCCACATAATGAAACAAAATGTAACTGGGAAAATGGAGGTGGGGTTGTGCAGATAAAGCCTCAGAACATACCATTAAGTCAGAAGGCAAATTGCAAAATGATCTACACACATTAGGCCCGCTTCTTAGCCAATTCAATGACATAGAATTTCAGATAGATCAGACTCAGTCACTGAGTGTGGTACAGGCCTGTGATCCTAATTCAGAAGCTGAGGGAGGAGGACCGGGAGGAGTTCAAGGCCAGCTTGGACGAGCCTGAGATCCTGACTGAGGCACAAATCACTTCTGTCATCACAGGCCACCCTAGTGCTGTTCTGGATATGATTACCTTTCTCCTCACCCCCAGTCCCACCCCCAGTCCCTTATCAGCAATGTATTATGTAAAGTAAAATGCTCAAAATGTATTATCTGCTTGCATAAAAATAGCCTTATGGAACACTGTATGATCAATTTTTTAAAATGATTGTTATATAAAGGTAACCATGAAGCAGGCAATAAAAAACTGCTTTTACTTAAAATGGCTGACTTTCCATTTGCACTCATATGATGTTTATTTTGCTAACCTGAATGTATTAAGAACCACCTAGGGCATTAGTGAGATGTACTTTTGGGTGTGTCTGTGAGGGCTTTTCCAGAGAGGGTAAGTTGAGAGGAGAAAAGCTGTTTAGAATGTGGGCAGCACCATTCCATGGGGGGTGTGATCATAGACAGGCTAAAGACTGGGGGAAGGAGATCTCTGAATGTGTCACGCAGCTGTGGGCCAACTACTTGGAAGGTGGAGGCAGGAGAATCAGAGGAGCTCAAGGCCAGCTGCTGTTATACCATGAATTTGAAGCCAGCCTGGGGTATAAAAGACCCTGTCTCAAAAAAGAGGAGGAGGGGACAGTGTTTGAGGAGATGGCTCAGTGGTGAGGCACCTAAGCCCATGCCCTGTGAGCGAGAGCAACTGACTTTGAACTTTTCAAGCATCCGTGTGAAAAGCCAAGCACAGTTTCGAATGCTTGTAAATCCAGGGGTGTGTGTGTGTGTGTGTGTGTGTGTGTGTGTGTGTAGTATAGTGTAGTGTATGTGTGGTGTAGCATGAGTGAGTATATGTGTGTATGGTATAGCATGAGTATGTGTATGTGCATGGTGTGGTATGTGTATAGTGTGTGTGTGTATGTGTATAGTGTAGTATAGTGTAGTGTGTGTGTGGTGTAGTGTGAGTGTGTGTGTATGTATGGTGTAGCATGAGTGAGTATATGTGTGTATGGTATAGCATGAGTATGTGTGTGTGATGGTGTGGTATGTGTGTATGGTGTAGTATGTGAGTGTGTATGTGGGGTATGTTGTGTTTTTATGGGTGTGGTGTATGTATGAGTGTGTATATGGTGTGGTATGTGTGTGTATATGGTATGGAGTGTGTGTGTATGGTGTAGTATGTGTGTGTGTGTGTGTGGTGTGTGTGTGTGTGGTGTATGTGTGTGTATATAGTGTAGTGTGAGTGTGTGTATGGTGTGTTGTCTGTGTGTATGGGGTAGTGTGAGTGTGTGTATGGTATAGTATTAGTGTTTATGTATATGGTATGATGTGTGGTGTGTGTGTGTGTGTGTGGTGTGGTGTATTTATGGTGTGTGCATATGGTGTAGTGTGTGAGAGTGTGTGTGTGGGTATGGTGTGTGTGTATTGGTGTGGTGTGTATATATGGTGTGGGGTGTGTGTGTGTGTGTGTGTGTAGATAGACAAAGCCCAGCCAGTCTAGCCCAAAGAGAAAACTTCTAGTTCAGTTAGAGACCCCTGTATCAGAGAAATAAGGTTGGCAGTAATAGAAAAGGCCTCCAAGTGATGCATGTATGCACATAGGCACATGCGGATGTGCTCCCCCACACACATGGAACAAAGAAAGAACATCTCCCTGCCACCATACCTCTCTCCCCATGATAGACTCTGTCCCCTGAACCATGAGCCAAAAGTAAACCTTTTCCCTTTTAAATTGTTTCTTGTCCAGCGTTTGGCCACAGCAATGAGAACAGCTATGAATGCAGCTCATAAGGTACCTGAAGCCAGGAGACAAGTCTCTGCCTCTGTTACTTTTACAAGATTTATTTGTATTTTATGGATATGGATGTTTTGCCTGCATGTGTGTCTGTGCATCTGGTGCATGCATTGTGCCTGCAGAGGACGGAGAGAGAGGGCATCATAACCCCTGGAACTGGAGCTACTACCAGTTGTGAACTGCCCTGTGGGTGATGGAAATGAAACCTGGGTCTGCTGGTGCACTTAACTGCTGAGCCATCTCTCCATCCCTGCCTCCTTTTAAAAAAAAAAAAATTTATCCTTTAAAGTTTTGTTGTGCCGGGCGGTGGTGGCGCATGCCTTTAATCCCAGCACTTGGGAGGCAGAGAGGCAGGTGGATTTCTGAGTTTGAGGCCAGCCTGGTGAGCTCTAGGACAGCCAAGGCTATACAGAAAAACCCTGTCTCGAAAAAACAAAACAAAACAAAACAAAAACAAAAACAAAAATAAAAATAAAGTTTTGCTGTAGAGCACTATCCACTGAACATCACACTCATCAACGTCGCAGCAGCCATGCCTTCTTGCAAGAGGCCCTCAAGTGCCAGCCTGTTACCTGCTGACGTTCCCCCGTAGAAGGAGATGAAGAGGGTTATTGGATGCCCATCTGAGATTCCAGCAACTCTCTTCTGCACCTCCCAGACATCTGTGTGCAGTCTCTCCCCAGCTACATGGTCTTCTAAAGTGCTGGTGTATGTAACAGACAGAAGGTTAACTGAGCAGAGTGACCAAGCCAGCCCAGTCTGTCAGCAGGGTCTCAGGGAGGGAGCGAGGATTGAAAAGAAAAAGACAATTAGACAACACCTTAACATGACTCCAACCAGTTCTGAAGCTGAAACTGAAGCAGATTTATTTTTTTTTCCTTCTGCTTTTATATCATTCTAGGTACATACAAAGAATATGGTCAGTCCCAAGGCATAAACAGAGAGTAGTTAAGGAACAAACAAACCATAAACAAAGGTCCCGTGATTACTGTATTTCAGGGTCTAAAAGAACACATTCCTCAGCTGTATTCATCTTGAGCCTACTTCCTTGTCCTAGCCCAATGTCAAATTCCTAGAAGTGTCCCAAAAAGCTCTCCACAGCAGAGGAGTTCACTGGTACCATTACGGGGAAGGATGCTTATCTGTGCTGTGCTGCGATGGGGAGGACTTCATCTGTGCTAAGGGGATGAGGAAGACTTTTATCTATGTAACTATGGAAGGAGGACTTCTTTCATGCAGCTTTGGGGAGGATTTCATCTATGTGGCTATGGGGGAGGACTACACCTTTGTAGCTATGGGAGAGGATTCCATTTATGCCATGGGGAGGACACGATATGTGCTGCTCTGGTGAGGAGGGCCTCATCTGTACTGCCTTGGGGAGAACTCTGTCTGTGCTGCTATGGGGAGGAGGACTACATGTATGGGGCTATGGAAGAGGATTCTATCTATGCTGTGGGCAGGGGGTGATCTGTGCTGCAATGGGGTGGGAGGGCCTCCTCTATGCAGCTAGGAGGAAGTTGTCATCCATACTGTAGTGACATGAGTGATGCAGCTGCTTTAGGGAGTTATCCATGTTCCTGTAAGTTACCCCTCGCTCATGCTCAGTAAGTAAGCCTAATAGATTTAATAGGTAAGAGCTTTAATAATCTAGTAGTTCCCTAGTTAGTCTTGGGGGACTTGTGCTGTGGTCTGTCACTGGAGCCCTTAGACATTTGTTTCCAGCTCCCTAGGGGAAAGAGTTCATTTCACAGGCATCTTACTGTCAGTCTGGGACATATTAGCTTTGCAGTGTCATACTCTAGACCCTCAAAAGACACTTGATGGTCTCTCCAGTCTTTCTCTCAACCTGCAGTTACCCTGGATTCCAGAAGCAATGAGACTGATCAATATCATCTTATTGTAGAGAGAATATCTCGTGTATTGTGTTGATGTATCACCTGCCAGTTTAGAAGCCTGTGGCCTATGACTTAGGCAGGAAATGGGAGATGGGACATCTGAAAGGAGAAAAAATTATGGGGAGAGAACGAGGCAGGAGATCTGGAACGAGCCTGGAAAGAGATGAGTAGACAGACGAATGGTACCTGAGCACAAGGTAACCAGCCATGTGGCAGAATGTAGGTTAAAATAATTAGGTTGTTTTAGTTATGATCTTGTCAGAGTTCCTAGCTATATGGCCAAGGCATTTGTAAATATATTTTGAGTCTGGGTCTTGTTTCTGAGAGCATGGGGCTGGGAGGAAGAACCAAGCATAACTTCTACATCTTTGTGATAAGCCAGATATAGTGGCATATGTCTGTTTTCCCAGCACTTGGGTGGCTGAGGTAGGATGATTACTGCAAACTCAAGGTCAGCTTGGGTTACACAGTGAATTGAGAGTCAGCGTGGGTTATGTGAGGAATGGTGAACTCCTATATAAATATGCACTGTTGACATAAGCACAGCCAATGCCACAGACTCATGGGAATGGCAAGGTCTTTCCCTGGTCTGAGTAAGAATGTTGACCAACAGTTGACCTTCAGCTAAAAACTGCATTGCAAGAAATACCAACCACAGCTTCTTGTCCCCGGTGACTGTCGGCCACTACCACCACAGGTTCTGCTTCCCTACAGAACCATCCTCCCAAGATTACTTAGACTGCTTGCTCTTTCCTTCTATATCTAACAAACGTGCTGAGTCCCTGGGCTGCTGATACGTCTCCATCCAGGCACAGCTGGGAAAACCACCTGATCCCAGCTTTACTTTACTCCTGTCTGTCTTCATCTCCCAGCCAGGTCTCTCAGACAGGCTGAGGAGGAGCTACATAGCAAGACGCCGCCTTAGAAACTGTAAAAGGATGTTGAGAGCTCTTGGTGCTGCCTTCTAGGAATTTGGCAGGACAAGGAAGTAGGCTCAAGATGAATACAACTGAGGAATGTGTTCTTTTAGACCCTGAAATACAGTAATCAAGGGACCTTTGTTTTTGCTTTGTTCCTTAACTACTCTGTTTATGCCTTGGGACTGACCATATTCTTTGTATGTACCTAGAATGATATAAAAGCAGAAGGAAAAAAAAATAAATCTGCTTCAGTTTCAGCTTCAGAACTGGCTGGAGTCATGTTAAGTCATGTTGTCTAATTGTCTTTTTCTTTTTAATCCTCCCTCCCTCCCTTAAGACTCTGTTGACTGAGCTATCTTGGTCAAAACATTGCTAAGGTCCCAAACTGTCCCCCAAGCAATGGGTAGCTTAAGAGCTTAAGAGCTCAGCCCCGATGAGGGTGAACTTCTCTGATGGTAATACTGTACTCTAGAAGAGGAATAATTTTATCGGAGCCAGATAATCCCTCAAGGAAAACAGAGATAACAGTGTCTACTACCCAGGGGCAGAAGCAGAACAGAGAGAATGAGCAAACCAGACCACATCTTCACCAAAATCTCTCATGCCTCACCCAATCCTTCTTTAGCTCCCATCGAGTCTTAAAGCTTCTGTCAGTTTGCTGAACATGGACTTGAAGTGCATCATTCTTTGTACCTCCCAGTGTGGCCACAACAGTTGACTGTCTTTTCAAGATTTTTACTCTAATTAGCATATTTGGATTTGCATATTGGTATCTCATGAGCACACCCTGCCTCAAGTTCACAGATACATCAGTGTCTTCCCACAGTGTTAAAATGTAGTAACTAACAATAAAACTACGAGCTGCCTCAATGCTACGGCTATACAGAGCAAATGATCTTGATTTCCCTTGGTGCATTTTTGGTCTTTTAAGACAGAGTTTCTCTGTGTAGCTTTGGATGTCCTGGAACTCACTTTATAGACCAGGCTGGCCTTAGACTCACAGAGATCCACTTGACTATACTTCCAGAATGCTGAGATTAAAGGCATGCACCATCATTGCCTGGCTATTTTATCCTAAGTACTAGTATTAACTCTCATCATTACACCTAATATATGTTACTGACTAGCTATGAAAGAGGCCTCACTGGAGGCCTAGGCAGGGAGCCAATGCAGCCAGTATCACTGCAGATGATAAGATATCAACCAACCCAGTCCACTGCAGGTGTATAGAGCTAGTTCAAGGCAAAGGTCTAAGGTTGAATTGGGGAACAGGATCTGGTCTGACCAATGGCAATCAGAACAGGCCACGTGAAGCAGGCAGTCCTGCTGAACTGAAGCTCTGAGAGTTCATTGCCTGTTGGTCATACCCTGCCCCATGTGGTTGAAAGACAGCCCCAAGTGTGCAGGTGGTGCATAGACATACATGCAGGCAAAAACATTCCCCAAGATGTGAGAGGAAGGCATTGGATGTCTATGGAACTGGAATTACAGATGGTTGTGAGCTATCATGAGGGATCTGGGATCCGAACCCCCATCCTTTACAAGAGCAGTAAGTGCTCTTAAATGCTGAGATATCTCTGCAAACCTTATCCTTTTTGAAGCATGATCTTACTATGCAGCCCTGGCTGACCAGGGCTATATGTACACCAAGCTGTCCTTGAACACACGGATACCTTCTTGCCTCTTTCAAGTGCTTAGAATTACAGGCATGCTCCATACCTGGCAGGACCTGACTTCTACCTGGCCTTGGTGAGGGGGTTTCATTTTCCATTGGTCTGGTGTGTTTGATCAGTTCACTGGGTGCTCCTGATCTACTTCAGTAAATTCATAGGTGGTAACTTTTTATTTATGAGTGAGTTATCTACCAGTCTGTGCTTCATGGTTCATGAGAGTTGCTTACTACATAGAGCAACATGCAGAATTATTTCTGCCTTAGCAATTGTTCTCCTGTAGAACAAACTGATGTGCTACAAAAACGGAATCATTCCTGGTAAGGCATGATCTTCTAACCACAGTTTTGTACAGATAGATAGTGAATGGCCTGATCCTCACATCTGTTCGTCTGTTAGGACGCCAGTAATCGAGGTGTTTTGTCCTAAAACGTCAATAACAACCATATCCTGTGTAATTTGGGGAACTCAGCTGTAGCACTCACATAGCTTCAGGAGACTGCAATCAATTGTTACATACATCGATGACTTGGCTGCCCCACCTCCTTCCTGTGCAACCCTAGGGCCTGTCTGCCTCACCGAGTGGCTGAGGGGAGGCTTTTTGTCTTTGTTTGTTTGTTTGTTTGTTTGTGAGACAGGATTCTCAATGTAGCCTTGGCTGCTCTTGAACTTGTCCTGTAGACCAGGCTGGCCTCAAATTTACAGAGATCCACCTGCCCCTGCCTCTGAAGTGCTAGGATTAAAGGTGTGTGTTTGGTTTCAGACTCTGAGACAAGGGCCTGGGGTGCATATTTTACATGCCAATGCAGACCTGGCCTCCATTTCTCCCAGCATCCCTCAGTCCCTACTGGCATACCCTGTTCCCGACCTTCCCTCAATGGCTTTTCTATATATAATCCAGACATTTTTGGTTTCTCTACTCTCTCTTTTTTTTTTTTTTCTTTGCCTTTAATCCCAGCACTTGGGAGGCAGAGGCAGGTGGATTTCTGAGTTCGAGGCCAGCCTGGTCTACAGAGTGAGTTCCAGGACAGGACAGCCAAGGCTACACAGAGAAACCCTGTCTCGAAAACAAACAAACAAACAAAAACAAAACAAAAAAAGAGGATAGTCAAAATACCAGGGTTCTAAGGGAATGAGAAACTGAGGGGGTGGGATTAGAAGAGCCATCCGTACATGTTATACTGAGAGAGCCTGGAGCCAGCACTTTGTTAAGTGAATAGGCACCATTATTTTTGAACCTGACATGTCTATACACACACACTCATTCATTCATTCTCTCTCTCTCTCTCTCTCTCTCTCTCTCTCTCTCTCTCTCCCCCCCCCCCCCCCCTGGCAGGGTCTTGTGTAACCAAGGTTCACTTCGAACTTTCTACATTGTCAAGGCAGGCCTTGAATTTCTGATTCTCCTGCTTTTATGTCCCAAGCACCAGGATCACAGGCATGTGTCATAATGCCCAGACTGAGGACCTTGCTTCAGAAATCAGGTGGAAAACAGTTAAGGAAGACATATGAGGAGATAACTTCCGTCCTCCACAGGGACACACATACACACACGAAAACACGTACACATACGTACCACACAAATTCACACCCGTCCACCCATCCATACAAAGAGGAAGGCTGGTAATGTCCCCTGGGAGGCCAGCCAAATTCAATTCGTGGCCCAGGTACGCGGGCAGCATGAAGGTAACCTATAGGTCATTATTATACCCCTGGTATGGACTTAAGGTACTAGAAAGAACTGTGGCAAAGCTTTTGCAAGGAAGCTTGTGTTATGCAAATGAGCCCCAGAGCCACACCGAGAGGCCTTTCTGTAGTCAGGAAGGAGCCATTAGGAACAGAAAAACTTGTTTTCTCTGCTCCAGCCTGATGGGCCTCTTATCTCTTAGTAAACTGCTTTAGTTTTACTTAGGATTTACTGCTGTGAACAGATGCCATGACCAAAGCAACTCTTCTAAGGTTATTTAACTGGGTCTGGCTTACAGGTTCAGAGGTTCCATCTATTATCATCAAGGCTGGAGCATGGCAGCATCCAGGCAGACACATGGGGCTGGGTGGGGCTGGAGGAGCTGAAAGTTCTACATCTTGTTCCCAAGGCAAACCGAGACTGACTGCCAGGAAGCTAGTAGGAGGGTCTCAAAGCCCACCCCCACAGTGTCACACGTCCTCCAACTAGGCCACACCCATTCCAACAAGGCCATACCCATTCCAACAAGGCCACACCCCTAAAAAAGTGCCACTCCCTGGGCCAAGCCAATTTAAACCACCACATAAACTATCCATGCTTTGTCACTATTTTTGTGTCTCTATCCAATTCCCCATTTCAGGACATGAGAACCTGGAACTTCTCTTAGGGTGCCCACCGAACCCTAATATCTCCTAATCTCACTAGAGCAGAAAAGACTGGAGAGTGAAGGACAGTTTCTAACGTCTCCCTACTGCAAGCTGAGGTATATCTGTGTATAGATGGGTGTTGCTCCTTACCGCCCTCTTATGGAAGAGTGTCATGCTCTCCTTGAATGGCCTCCTGTCTATAAGGAGTGACCAGTGTCACAGTCACAAGGAACAGTCTTCAGGAGACTGATATGGACCCTAGACAGCAACTGAAAATACGGGGTTTTCCTGAGACCCCCCCCTCAGGTTGCACGCACTGCTGGAATGACTCAGAGAACTCAGTGAAGATCCATTCTTGCCATTGTAGTTTAACTATAGCAAAGGGATCCAGTTAGAACCACACACTAGTAGACCTAGAGCAAATTCTGGCAGTGTGACAGGGTGCCAGGGACTCTGAAATTATCCTTTGTCCAGGAAACATCCTGATGAAGATGAGGACAGCCTGAGGCCCCGGAATCAGAGGAGGAACCACTGGAGGTGCAAATGCCAGAAGAGGAGTCATCTTCCAGGAAAAGCAGGCCACTCCCTTTTAACGATGGGCCTCGCAGCTAAATCGGTGATGGTCCCCTTCCTGGCTCTTGTTTATTCTTTTCTAGGAGGTATGAGGCTATAGTCAAGGTGTGTGGTGAGGGTTTTGGTTTCTTTGAAAACCACAGAAATATTGTGGGAATGCGTTTTCATTTTAATCCCAGGTCGGGGATAAGGGGCTACTTCAGGCTGTCCCCAGCAGCTGGGTGTGCTTTACCTCGTGCTCTGGCACAGTTTCCATGATTGTGTGACGTTTGGAAATCTGGTGGTTGGCTGCCATTGGTTGGCTTTGGTTTCTTAAGTAGACATGGGCAAAGAAGAAACGAGAAGAAGAATGTAGATATCCTGACAGCAAAAGTTAAACTTGCCCCAAGGAACTCCCTACCTCTAATCAGCAGGAAGTAGTCTAATGATAACTTCACTCCCCCCCCCCCCCCCGCCCCCCCTCCCCCGTTCCTCTCTATTCTTCCTCTCCCATCTAGTGTTAGGAGGTTGAAAGGCGGGGAGAAAAGGGGTGGAGAGGGTGGGAGAAAGAAGTACTCACAGAGTAGTCAAAGAAGGGCTTCATTCTAGCCAAAATTGTAAATAAGTGTATTCCCTTTTCTAAATCTGTGTCTCCTGCTTTGTTTTCTTTTGTTTGTTTGTTTGTTTGTGTAAGGCTGGGGAAAGAGTGAGACCTCAGATTCAGGCAGCAGGAGGATTGCCAATAAGCCACTTTCATGTCCTTAGGAATGATTTCCAGCCAATGTTGATGTGGTAATAGCCAAAGATTTTTACGTTTTGATGTCCTGGGATCTTAAGGAGTATATTATTTTTAAATATGGGCAAGGTTGGTTAAATCAGTTACCCATAAGGTGAACTCCATTTTCAGTCCCTCCTCCTAGGAAGTTAGGCTGGTATTGAAGAGAACAGGAGGTAGAAACGGGTTAAGCCGTTTAGGGGCAGGTACCCAGGAAGGAAGTGCTCTGACTCTAGCCCTTAACTAGAAGCAGGAAATGTCCTTGTTTCTGTTCTGGCCAGAAGCCAGGAACTCCACTAGGAACTTTCTTATCTCTCTTCTCCTAAAGCAGCACTTGGAGGTTATACATCAGGGTGTGACTGACTCCAAACACCAATCCGTACCTTCTAGTGAGCAACTGGGTCTCTGAATTTTCCAGGTAGAAATAGGGTCTATTCATTTCACAATTTCAGCCCCTCTCCTAAACGCTTTTTAGGTAATAATGTTACAAGGCCTCTCAGGGGACCTCAGGATAGACATTGGGGCTCCATTGAAACTCATCCAGGAGCTGGGCAGTGATGGTGCACCCTTAATCCCAGCACTTGGGAGGCAGAGGCACGTGGATCTCTGAGTTCCAGTCCAGCTTGGTTTACAAAGTGCATTCCAGGACAGTCAGGGATAACATGGAGAAACCCTGTCTGATTGAAAACAAACAAACAAATAAACCCCACAAAAAAACATCATTGAGGAAAAGCTATTTTCTCCTGATCAAAAGAATGGAATCTATCTGTAGCCCTGAATGTGGCCCCGCATACTGGTGTCTTCTCCCTGCTCCAGGAAGAGTTAATCCAACTGGGTTGGTCAGTCCCCTGGCCAAGAATCCACCCCACTACCCAGGAAGTGTGATTCCCTTAAAGCCATGCTAGGAAGATGGGAGGAATAATTATCCTTTCCCCCTTCCTAGAGCCCCCAACACTGGTCTCCCACACACTCTTTTCTCTGGAACTCCTACCCCACAACACATTCCTCTTTTGGCTATGGCTATGATAAAATACTATGAACAAAATTTCCTGAAAAGTTGTATCTAGCTGTGAACAAAAGCCTCTTGGGAGGTGTTTCTATTCTTCTATTGTTGGATGGACCAACTGGAATCTCAGCACCCTGGAGAAGTTGGAATTTTGCAAGTTCAGAGGCTAATTACCTTATCTTGGGCTAGTTTTAGCCTTCTGGAATAGCTACTCCTTGCCTGACTCTGTATCTAAACCAATACTTGGAGATAATGAGTAAAAACCTCTTGGTGGCAAGTACTTTATAGAAGAAGGAGGGAGAAAAAGAAGGAAAGAAAGTAAGGAAGAAATAAAGGAAAAACTCCTTAAAAGCCAATAACTTAGCAGAATGCTAGCTTCCACCAATCTAAGAGATAAAAATGTCGAGCCCAGCAGTGGTGGCGCAGGCCTTTAATGCCAGCACTTGGGAGGCAGAGGCAGGTGTATTTCTGAGTTCGAGGCCAGCCTGGTCTACAGAGTGAGTTCCAGGACCGCCAAGGCTACACAGAGAAACCCTGTATTGAAAACAAACAAACAAACAAACAAAAAAGATAGCATCATCAGATAGCATCTTTGGTCAACATCTTGATGTATCTGCCTCTCTGGCATATCTACCAATGTATTTTAAATTTGCCTTGATTTCCAATTTACTTTGCTCTGTAAATCTATATTTAAAAAAAAAAAAAAACGTGAAAATGCTTCCACGTTGAAACATGGAATTTAGGGTAACCTAAACCAGTGTTCCCGGGATCCTGGGACACGGTACTCACAATAGCTCTAGAATACACTGTCTCTTGTCTTAGTCCCTTTAAGATGAGACTGTGAGACTGGCATGGTGGTGCACAGCTGAGCACTTGAGAGGCAGAGACAAGTGGAGCTCTGTGAGTTTAAGGCCAGCCTGGTCTACAGAGTGAGTCCAGAGCAGTCAGGGCTCGGTTAAACAGGAATACCCTGTCTCAAACAAACAAAACAAACAAATAAACAAACATTTATAGCTGTAGTTTTAACACCAACACCACCACAACCAAGGGCAACTCGAGGAAGAAGGGGTTTATTTTAATATATGGCTCCTGAATCCTTAATGGTGGCAGGGAAGGCACAGCAACAGGAGTAGGAGAAAAAAATGGCTGGTCACATTTCATCTGGAGGAGGGGGAGGGGAGGGAGAGAAGGAAGAGGGAGAGGGAGAGGGAGAGGGAGAGAATGAGAGTGAGCTGCAAGGCAGAGAAGGCTATAACCCCTCAGAGCCCTCCCCCAGGGATCCAGTGACATACTTCCTCCAGCGAGGCTCCTCCTCCTAACGGTTCTGTAACCTCCCCACACAGTGTCACCAATTGTGGACCCAGTGTTCAAGCACATGAGCTACGGAGGCCAGGACTCATTCAAACTGTCATAGCCTTCTCCTTCCTCCTGGCAGCTGCCAAGGCTTACAGCTTGCCAGACCTGTTGTTTATTCTCAAACACTATTAAAATCGTCCTTAAGTTTCTCACTGAGTCCGTATTAAATTTCTTTGTACTAATGAGACCAAGAACCCCCAACATTTGGAACACCCCAACATTTCTGCTAAAATCGTGTGAATCAAAACCCCAATCTTCTAGCCTCTTTTGGTCTTTCTGCCATGGTCAGCCCCAACCCCGAGACATCTCATCAGTGTAAATTATCCTGTGTAGTTCCAGTGCCGCATCCTGAGTTACGAAGACATAAAGTGCTATTGTTTGCATGCGTCATGTGCCCCTGTACTGGCTAGTTTTGTGTGTCAACTTGACACAGGCTGCAGTTATCACAGAGAAGGGAGCTTCAGTTGGGGAAGTGCCTCCATGAGACCCAGCTGTGGGGCATTTTCTCAATTAGTGATCAAGGGGGGTAGGGCCCCTTGTGGGTGGTGCCATTCCTGGGCTGGAAGTCTTGGGTTCTATAAGAGAGCAGGCTGAGCAAGCCAGGAGAAGCAAGCCAGTAAAGAACATCCCTCCATGGCCTCTGCATCAGCTCCTGCTTCCTGACCTGCTTGAGTTCCAGTCCTGACTTCCTCTGGTGATCAACAGCATGTGGAAGTAAGCTAAATAAACCCTTTCCTCCCCAACTTGCTTCATGGTCATGATGTTTGTGCAGGAATAGAAACCCTGACTAAGACAGCCCCTATAGGCTTACATACTTGAATATTTAATGCCCAGTGATGGTTCAGTTTCAGAAGGTTGTGAAACCACTGGGGGGTATCACCTAAAAGATTTTATATTGGGGGGGGCTCAATCTTGTATAAGACTGTCTTTAGGGTAGGAGCTGTATTAAAAAAGTTATTAATGCAATGGATAGAGAGCATCATATGAAGAACACTCAGGTCCGTGACTCAAAGTAGAGGTCCCTTATAGGACTCATAGGAAGGGGGATGCTTCAAGCCAGGAGTTGTTGATGAGTAGTCGATAGCACCTGAGAGCAGGAGGGGGTCAGTGATTCCTGGGTGGTAGGTGAGGGTAGCCTGCATTCTGGAGAGGGAACGTGTTGCTCCAAGGCTGTGGGGTAAGTAGGAAAGAGAGAGGATGCCTAGCTTAGGGGTAGCCATTGTACCAGTAAGCCTTCTGATGCCCTGGAGTCTAGCAGTATGCGTCTGTAAACTTCTTTACAGAGTGAGAATGGTGCCTGCCAATCTCCCGTAATCTGGACATCTGGGAAGTCCACCACTGGGCCACAGATTCATAAATAGACTGCCTTTCCTTCAGAGCAGACATTTGAGAAGCTGCTGCAGGTAGATGCGGCCTCATCGGCCGCTAGCCGAAACCTAACAGGCCTAGCTGAGATAAATGGGTCACTGGGAGGCTGGCCTTGAGAGAGATAGACCGCAGACCCACGTGTCCCAGAGCTTCTAACATTCCTTCCTAGCCATGAGTGACTGGCTCTCCTGAAACCATGAGCTAAAACACATCCTTTCTCCTCCCCTTTAAGTTGTTTCTTATCAGGTATTTGGTCACAGCAAAGAGATAAGCAAAAATATATGAAGGTTTATTTA
>JADRCD010238967.1:0-21511 GCA_019843815.1 Montemys delectorum
TGGTCCTGCCTTCAACTATCAGGAAGTCACTTTTTCCTACTGCAAAATTAGTGTATTTAATAGGAACTCAGGAGTTTGAAACCTGAAGGCAATCTCTAAAAAGATAGAAAAGATTTTACACTTCACCTATCCCCTTCCCCCAGAAAAATGGCATTAGGGAAGAATTCTGCCAGTCTGGAATGGGTTTGTGAGATATAAGATTCCTACTCATTCTTGTAATACTGTAGAGTTAGACTCTAGCTGCTACTCAGGCCATAATACTGTGAAGTTGGTCTCTGCCTTTCATAGATGTCCTTAAGCATCCTGTTGAGACTGTGAGTCTCTAGATAACAGACTTCCCAGGACCAAGATCTCTCACCTGGGAAGTGAGTTTACATCAATGGCCCTACAACCTGTTTCCCACCCTGCCTGGAAATCAGAGAGTCTGTCTGTAGGCTAGTGCTATGAAACCTTCTCCACCCTCAGAATGATATAAGAAGAAATCCCAGTTCTCACATAGGGTCTCTGATTCCTTTTTTTCAGAGACATGGCCATATTGTCTCAGGTGCTGGGATTAGAATGCCCCTCAGATCCTCCATTATGCTTCTTTTTTTTTTTTTTATCATTCTGTCTTCCTCTTCATGGTATTAATAAACTTTCCCAATAAATCCCATTCTTTTCGGTAATTCATCTCAGTATCCCTTTGAACTCCATCAACAGCTGAAACCTTTAAATTCTTTGACTAGCCAGAACTCTAATCCTTTGGTAGGTGGAGAGTCTAGGCTTTTAAACTTTTTCTTTGAAGTCTGTCTTAGTCATTGTTATCTTGCTATGAAAAGACATCATGACTATGACAACTCTTATAAAGGAAACACTTAGGGGGCTGGCTTACAGTTTCAGAGTTTAGTCCATTATCTTCATGATAGGCAGCAGGATGAAAGAGAGAGGGACATTGGGACTGGCTTGGGTTTTTGAAGCTCCAAAACCTATCCCCAGTGACACAATTACTCCAACAAGGCTACCCTACTCCAATAAGGCCACACTCCCTAATCCCTCTCAAGTAGTGCCACCCACTGATGACTGACCAAAGATTCAAATATATGATCCTATGGGACTATTCTTATCCAAATCACCAGAGTGTATCGTCAAGATCTATACTTTTCCATTCCTGCTAAACAGGCTAATTTTCTAAGTGGAAAAAAATTGAATAGCCTAATAGCCAAAGGGAAGTATGGAGTCAATGCTACTTAGCAAATGCTGTTTCTAGGTACCTATATAGACCCGGGTGCCCAGTGTTGGTAGGACTTGCCAGTGCACATTAGCAAAACCTAAATGGAAAGTCTTGTTCCTCATGTTTATTTGGTTACATGTTAGTATTATAAAAAAACAACAATAACAACAACAACAAAAACAAAACCAGAAAAAAAACCAAAAATACCTTCTTTTCCCCAAATGATTTTCACCTAAGTTTTATACTCACTCAAGAGAATACTCCTGAATAGAATAGACCATAGTGGCCTCTGGGCATACTTTTCTAACAATTATATTGGGCTGCCTTAGAAAGCTATTTCAAAGCCATTTTCTGTTTGAAGCAGTCAGCTCACACAATGTGAAAAGATGTAGTTGATTATCTTTCTATAAACAAGGGAAAGACCTTCAGGTGGTTTAACTTGGAAGGAAAGCATGACTCTGGGAGAGAGAAAGCAAGCTTTGGGGCTAAGGGAAAAGGCATAGAGCAAAGGCCGAGGAAGGAAATTTAGAGTATACAGTGAGATGAGAAAAAAATCTAGGTTAGGTACACTGGGAAAATCTGCTGACATCAAACATTCTGGAAATGCTTGCTCCTTTTCTTAGTCAAGGACAAAATCTACCCATAGCATGGAAATCAACTGGTACTATGTTTTCTTGAGGGAAATGTCAGGCTGATGATCTATTAAGAAAATACTATTTATTTTACTTATTTAAACTCTGTTAGGTTTTGAATATTTTGTGTAGTGCTAAATTTTCTAGGCATAATGTCTTAGTTATTATTCTGTAGCTGTGAAGAGTCATCATGACCATGACAACTCCTATAAGAGACCATTTAATTGGTGCTATCTTACAGTTTAGAGGTTTAGTTCATTATCCTCATGGTAGGGAACATGGTGACATGCAGGCAGACAGAGTGCTGGAGCGGAAGCTGCAAGTTTTATATTCAGATATGCAGGCAGTAGATGGATTGATGGTGAGGAGTTAGACTGTTTTTATAAACTTCAAACCCCACTCCCAGTGAAACACTTCTGCCGTTGACCACACCTCCTCATCTTCCTCAAATAGTGCCACTCTTTTATGACTAAGCATTCAAATATTTGAGTCCATGTAGGTCATTCTTATTCAAACCACCACACTTAGTTTAGAGGAGATGCTGGACCCTTGTCAAAGAGAAATTGTGCTGCTAGATGAATTGAACAGAATGGCCATGATACTCAAGGTTGTTGCAATGGGGTGAAAGGATAAAGTTCAACTTCACAGCCTCAAAAGGGAGAAAAGTTTAAAGCCATGGGGGTGAGCTAGTGGGAAAAGTCTTAGAGGGCATTAGGTAGGAGGTTTGTTGGTGTGATTAGGTCATCTGTGCTTGTTAATTGTCCATTACTGAAGTCAGGCCCAGTCTTAATGTCTTTATCATTACTGGATAAAGGACCCTGACAAAAGCAAGTTTAGGCAAAGATTTGCCAGAGAAATATAGTCCCTTATGTCAGGGAAGACATGGCAGCAGGCTAGGAAGGCATGATGGCAGAAGCGTGGGGCTCAGTGGTCATCTGTATCTAAACTTGAGAAGCAGAGCAAGAAAATGAAGTAGGACTAAGCTATAAACCTGGAAGGCACACCCTCAGTCACTCCTTTCCTGCAATGCAGCCCCAATTCCTAAAGTTTCTATAACCTCTCCAAATGACACCTTCAGCTGGGGCGAAATGTTCAAACAGATGAGCCTATGCGGGACATTTCACATTCAGAGTGTAATGGGCTTCTATGACCCCCACAGAAGCTAGGAAATGGGTATTGGCATTTCAAAGAGACAGTTTGCAGGTCCTTGTAAAACATAATCTTGAGTTGTAAAGCTTCCTGTTAAAGTTTACAGAGCATCAGTAATGGCCCATTAAGAGAAAACTATCCCTCTGATCAAAAGGGTGAAAATTCTGGTGGAGACCTAGCATTCTAGTTGGGCAGGCCAATGACCAGGATCAGGGACTAGCCCTAGGAAGATGGGTTTCATCTCAGTTATACTAAAGAGGTGGGAGGGATAATGAGTTCTTTAATGAAATACTGTTTGTTGAGAGTTGGACTGATCAACCAAGGCTTTCTCTGAGGACTTGATGTATGGAGAAGGCCATGAATTTGTTGGGACGAGTTACTATGGCCTTGGACCAAGGCCTTGGGTAGCTGTGGCTTTAGATCCTGAGAACACTATGCTTCCCACCATGGGGGTGATTGCTGGTTATCAGTCCCAAAGCTGCTGTGTGCTCAGTCTGTTTTGCTCTTGAGATACCCTATATTCCCCCAGTGTAACATTGTCTCATTAGCTTCTTGCTGACTTAGTCCCATTCTATGATAGTTTGATGACTGTCCCAATTCCCGCCCCCCAGGAAATAGTATATATGATCCTGTACTTGTTAATAAGATTTCTTGATACAAGACATAGCTTATGCAAGACCTGGCCCCAAACATTTTTTTTTTAATCTTTTCTATCCTCTATTCTGTTTATCTGTTGATCTCCTGGTCCTTTCTCTCCAGATCCTGTCACAGAAGAATGATTTGCTGGTCTAGGTCAAGTACATTTTTCCTTCATAGAATTTCTGCTTGCTATTGCAGTCCTTCCAAGCTGCCCTCAGGGTCTTTTGGTCTGTCCATCTTTCTGAGGTATATCTCAAGTTTTCTTTTGTTCTACCTCTTTCTTTATGATGCTAGCTTGAACTGATACTTTGTGTGTCCTCACACTTTATTTTAAGTCTTTTTCTCCATGTTTGGCAGTGAGATGGATCTTTGTGACTTCGAGGCCAGCCTGGTCTACTGAGTGAGTTTCAGAACAGTCAGGCATGTAGAGAGAATCTGCCTTGAAAAACTAAAATAAAAAAAAAATAGCCTTTTCCTGCCTCCTTCCTTCCCCCTCCTTCTCCCTCCCTCCCATGTGGCTGCTCTCTGTGCCAGCTTAAACTGTATGGCTACTTTTTCCTTATGCTCTTTAGTCGCTGAGATTTACAGCTTGCCTGTTCTGGAGTATTTTTCTTTTAATCCTTAATAAAATTGTCCTCTGGCTTTCTTTTCGTAGTTCATTCTTCAAATTCTTTATTATTATTAATTGAGACTAAGAACACCACGAGTTCTCTAGTATCAAAACGATTTACATCTCAGGGGGACAGAGAAGTGTTTGTAACTGTGACGTTCTTAAAGTGAGCGCCCACCTGAGAAAGAGAAGAGTACGTGCCTTATGCTCAGAAGGAAGCAGGGTTATATTTTGGTCAGGTTGAGTGAGAGATAAAGGGTGTCTCAGAAACTCTTGGTTAGCCCGATCTCTTTTGTTTAAGAGGGTAGAGAAGCTTGATACAAATCTAAATGGTCCTGATGTGGTGGTAGATACCTATAATCTCAGCATTCTGGAGACAGAGGTAGGACCACGGGGGCTTAAGGTCTTGTTACAACAGCAACAACAACAACAACAACAACCATTAATGATAAAAAATTAATAGATAACTAACTTAAAGAATAAAGACTAAAATTTTATATATATATATATAATCAAAATACCTTATCTAAATGTATTAAAATTTCAAACAATAAATATAAGACTAAAAAAGGAATAAAGGGTATGTCTTGCTACTTATCACATAGGTTTTCAGATAAAACCTCAGGGATATTGTTTCAGGACAGAAACATGTATTCATCTCCCTCTATCTTCACTTTGTTTCTTGGGTCCCGACACTACATTAACTCTCTGCAGAGTTACCAGGTGCCTGCCAGAATTTTCCAGGACTAAACATTCTTCACATCCTACAAGAGAGTCTTAAAAGCTACACAGGGAAAGGAAGAAAGGCTTCCTTTCATGGATGGTGAAATATCTCCTGGAATGTATTGGCTTTGCTGAATCACATGTTTTTTCCCTAAGCAATTGCATGACCACAGAGGTGGCTAGGTGACCAACTCTTTACACATTTGGCTGAAAATAAAAGGATATTAATTAGTTGCTATGATATTGTAACAAAGGACCACAAACTAGGTGTCTAAAAACAACAGAACAGTATTCTGGTTAGGGAGGCTCAAAATCAAAGTTTATGCAGTCTCTCTTGAGGTTCCTAGGCAAGAGCCTTCTGGTGGCTCCTCTGTACCTCTGGTGCTTCCAGTAGCTCTGTGCATTCCAGCTGCACAATTTTTAATTCTGCCTCCATCATCTGATAACATAGCTCTCTCCCTGATGTTTCTTGGCACAGATTTTTCATCTTGCAATGTTTTCATCTTGCAACTCATGTTGGTTTAGACCCTCTCTTACCCTGCATATTTATATCTACAAAACCCCACTTCAGGGGTCATTTTTATAGAGGCCAAGGGCTAAGACATCAGCATATCCTTTTGTGGATACAATCCAGTGCATACAAAATTGGATTTCTTTTGCTATCAAAAGGGTTGGGGGTATGTGCTGCAGAGGTAACCAGGAACAATCATGTTGTTAGGAACAGTAATTTTTGTCATCGTACTCTCTGGAATTCCCAGCTATTACCTCCAAGAGTTCTTTATTGGTCAAATTTGCACTTTAGTAATGTTGCAATCTTTGTAAGACATTCCCTGTTTTCAACGCACAGGCCCCAACACCTCTCTTTCCTCCCTGTTTGGTTTGGGTCATTATAGTCACTCTCTTGTACATACCCTAAACATAATCTTCCTCCCTTTGCCAGTAAAATCCATTGTGCAATCCAGGACTTCGCCTAAATTTCACACTTGGTTGTGCAGCCGAGCCTGAGTCCATGAACATGGCTATAGATAGCACACTTAAACGAGTCTCTCTTGAAACTTGTGACCGTAGCCCTAATGGCCTTAAACCACTGATTAGATAACCTATCTTAAAATTTTATTTGAAAGTAAATACATATTACTCTTTTATAAAAAAGAGACTTTGTTATTTTAAAAAATTGAACAAACTGTACAAATTAATGAATTACCACACGATCTTTTCACACATGTGTACTTGTATGTAATGTTTCCCCTTAGTTTTAATGTATGTGTGGTGCATGTTGTGCGTGGTGTTATGTATATGTGGTACATGCATATGAATGTACAGTTGAGAGTGTATATAGGTGGAGGCCACGGTGGGATGCAGTGTTTCTCTCTAATTTCCCTGAGGCAGGTCTCACACTGAACTAGAACTTCCCCCTTTTGCTGGAGAATAGGCAGATGTTGAAGATTTGGGCTGACCAGCAAGTTCTTGGGATCCCCTTGCCTCAGCTTCCCAATGCTAGGGTTACATAGATGTCAAATGAACCCTATCTCTTCACCTAGGTGCTGAGGATTAGAACTGAAGTCCTCACGTCTGCAGAGCAAGCACTCTTCCTCAGTGAACCATCACCCCAGCCTCTATATGTATAATGTTTAAACCAGATGAAACATATTTATTTATTCATGGTGGAAGCATCAAAATCCTTTCTAGTTTTTTTTTTTTTTTTTTGGTATATAATAGCTAGTGGACTGACAGTTATCTTACTGTGTAATATCACACGAGATTAGACATGATTCTGTCTTGTTGGCAAACTCTTTTCCTACCTACTTTATATTTCCCTTTATCTTCAGACCCTCAGCCCTTGCCTATACACCTATTGCAACACTTGCCTATACACCTATTGCCAACCAGCTGCCCTTGTTTCGTATTTTCCTTATAAAAATATATGAGAAATCAGGACCTTTGTAAATACCATTGATATATTGAGGGCTTATAAAGGTGATCTACATGAGATGGGAGGGTACTGGTTGGGTTACAGCTGGATAGGGTTGTCTTGGATGACAGTAGAAAGAATTCAGCCTTTGTGACAGGAAAGAAAGCAAACTGTATGCTTACAATACTTTGGTAAGTCTCATTTTTGACAGATAGGTTCTGATTTCTTTTATTTTCATCAGTACAATATGAAGGAAGAGCAGCAGGTTGACAAGGGGAGTGCAGGCAAGTATTGTACAGACAAGTGTTGAGGGTCTGAGGATAAAGGGAGATATAAAGTAGGTACGAGTTTGCTTATAAGACAGAATTGTATCTAACCTGATATGGTATTACACAGTAAGATAACTGTCGGTCCACTAGCTACTATATACCAAAAAACTGAAATCTATCTGTTTATTTTATGCTTCCATTTATAGCTACTTTCTCCCAAAGGATTACATTTTTTTCCTTTTTCTTTTCTTTCTTTTTTTATCTGCGGATTGCACACGTATATATGTTTTTGCATTATGAAGGTGAATGTGTTTCAGTATACATGCACATGTGTACCTGTGCATGTAGAGACCCAAGGTTGATGTCAGGAATCATTCTTGATTGCTCTTCTGGGTTTAAGGCAGGGCCTCTCTATCAAACGCAGAGCTCATTGATATAGCTAGTCTTGCTAGTGAGCTTGCTCTTGGGAGCTCCTGTTTTTACCTCCTGAGTTACATGCAGGCTTCCAAGCCCACTGGACATTTAAGTGGGCTTCTGGGGATCTGAACTCCACTCCTCAAGCCTGTATAGAAAGCACTTTAACTGCCTAGCTCTCTCCAGCCTCAGTGTACTGTCTTTATCCATTGACCTCCACTGACTACTTTGCTTATATTTTCATATCTAAGCCTCCAGACAAATAGTTCTCGTATCGTCCCAACCACCTCTTTATTGCCGAGTTTATCGTCCATTCGTCCCTATTCTTGGCAGCATTCCACATCTTTGGATATTTGTGTATTTTTTTCTTTTGGAAAGGCTTTCTCTTCTTCGCTTGTGCCTTCTTTGCTTACTAGGTGTTTGTGGTTGAATCACATATCTGGGAAGCAGATCATCTCATGGACCACTTCTCCCTCTGCTTTCGTTCTCTCTGTCATCTTCTTTCATTCTCTGTTTCATTCAACATCTAAGTACTGAGGAGTCCTCGAGACCTATCCTCAGTTCTCCTTTCTATCCAGGTCTGCACAGCTTCTCAGGTGATGTCTTTCAGATCATAGCTTTAGAAGTCACCCAATGCTATTGACCACACAAGGCCTCATGGGAATATCAGAGGGCTTTGAACTATAGTGATTCCTTCTCTTAAAATATTACTCGACTAATACAGAAGTAGAGGCTCATAGCCATCCATTGGACTGAGTACAGGGTCCCCAATGAAGGAGGTAGAGAAAGGGTCCAAGGAGCTGAAGGGTTATGCAGCCCCTTAGGACGAACAACAATATGAACTAACTAGTACCCTCAGAGTTCCCAGGGACTAAAACTCCAACCAAAGAGTACACATGGGGGGACTCATGGCTCCAGCAGCATGTGTATAGCAGAGGATGGCCTTGTTGGTCATCAATGGGAGGAGAGGCCCTTGGACCTGTGAAGGTTCTATGCCCCAGTGTAGGGGAATGCCAGGGCCAGGAAGCAGGAGGGGTGGGATGGTGAGCAGGGGGAGGAGGGAGGGAACAGGGGATTGTTTTAGTTTTTGTTTTGTTAATTTTCTTTTCTTTTTTTCTTTTTTCTTTTTTCTTTTTTCTTTTATTTTGGAGGGGAACCTGGGAAAGGAGATATTATAAAGAAAGAAAAAAATTAAAAAAATATTTTCATTGTTTCAAAAAAATAAATGCATGGTTTACATGTATATGAATGGATTTAGATGAAAGAAAAAATTGCCATAGATAATAAGAAACTACATCTAGCCAATAAGTTACTAGACCTGCATTCCTACATGATAATATTTTTTTCTGTATATTATGAAATGTGGATGTCTTAGAAACACTTGTCTGGCTCAGGAAACAGTACATCTCCTAGGGCTAGCTAATTCCTAAGATAATAAGAAAGGGCATGTCTTTAACACATGAACAGAGTCATCCTTCTTCGTGTGGTTTGAATACTTAAGGATGCAATGTACCTGTGCATTAATCATCTTAGGACCATGTGCCAGATACCTCGCAGCCACCACTATAATTCAAAGCCCTCTGATATTAGTTAGTCATTCTAACATGTTACTCTTCCCGTCCTTGCCGTTCTCACGGAATCTCCCTCAAAGGAATTGGCTTTAATTTTCCCTTGTTTTTGTCTTCTGCCTCCCGACTGCATTGGTGTCTTTCCCTCCCATGAGGCCTGGTGTGGTGTGATGTGTATATTATTTATGTGGGAAATCTATTAAAATATCCTTCCAAAGACGTTAGCCTCTCTATGTAATCACTCCTTTGTAAGTTAGATCTAAGTGCGATGCAATTGGAAAGTCAGCTAGCATTTGGCTAATTACAAAGGACCATGACATTGCCTATAACCCTATATTCATTTTTAATGAATTTATTACAATTATTTCTTTAAAGTAGCATGCTTTATGGAATGTAACCCATGCCTTCAAGTTGGAGAACTACTCCTTATCTGAGATTCTCCCCCAGACACAGACGCAGGAGTGGTGGATACCACTTCCTCCCCTTTGCATGTGTGATCTATATCGTGTTTTTTGAACACATTCATAATTAGTAAAAAATTCAGTCACAAGTAATTTATCAGTGTTGCATCAAGAAAAAGAAACAAAAAGCATTTCCCCTTAGAAAAAGTTAGCTAAAAGCAAGCCAAGATTTGTATTCTCTACTTCTCTCTTCCTGCATCTTCTGAGCTTCCCTGTGTTTTCTGAGCTTCCCTGTCTATATCTGTTGGGTGTATGAATCTGAATTAATGTATGCCTGAATGCTATCCTGTGAATTTGTCTGTTCCTGTGTCTGTGTCTGTTTGTGTATGCTCTGGCTTTTATTGAATAGTACAGGAAGCTATTAAAGAAAGAATGAGGGACAGTTTACAAAAAAAAAAAAAAAAAACCACTGTAATATAGTTTTATAAGGAATGAAACGTTACTGACTCCAACTGACCCAGATAACAAACAATCATGCGCTGTCAAGCAATATCCATATGCTGCTTTCAACATTTATTAGGTTGTTTTCAACCTATTTTTTGTTTCCAGCATTTATTACCTCAATGTATATGCATTACTTGTGGGTCAGGGACATGGAAGAACATATAATTTAAGATTATATCTATGCATTAGCTTAGGTTGTAAATGTTGATTACATAGGAAACCCAAGGCAAGCAAGGTTGGTTGTTTCATTGTTCTCTTGAAGGCATATTAAACAAAAAGGCTGAGCTCACAGTAAAATAACAGTCCCAAGTGACCTCAAGCTCCATTATTAGCTCTTCTGTGAAATCCAGCAAATGTTCTAGTCTTTTAGAATGAATATTTTCATAAAGATGCATTGCTACAATATAGTTTTGGAAGAGTTAGAAGTGGAGGAATCAGCTTATTTTCAGAGCAAGCCAGTATCAGCGTAACTGTTCATAGTCTCCCTGGTGTTCAACACTGAACCATATCTCACTTGCCTGGAAAGTTCCCTAAGTGCATGTTTTCTTTCTTAGATGGAAAATAATCCTTTAGGCTATTTCAAATACAACACGCTCCTGGTTTTTTTTTTTTTTTTTTTAGTGGAAGACAGCTCATTCACTCTTATTTATGTTGAATATTTCTTTTACATACTTTTCTCTGATTCTCTTTGGCTTATCAAATATTGGTCTTACTTCCGGCTCTTGTACCTGGAGGCTAGTCCTGATTCTCATCAGATCCTGAGATATCTGTCCAGGCTCCTTATATAATGTATTTGGAGAAACATGGGATAACCAATTGTGAAGTCAGCTAATATTCTAAATACTTATTTAGAATATTCTTGTTCATTTTCAAGGAAGATGCATTGACAATGTTTCTGATAAATGTAAAACCAGTCACTCCTTTAAATAAATGACTATTGATTTGTAAATGCCATGTCTTATTTTTCAGGACTTCCTATGATTATCACGCTTGGTTTCTCAGAAGAATAAATTCTTATAGACTCATCACAGAATCCAAGTCCTACACATACCCTGCCCTGCATCCCAAGTACTCACAGCGTGTATGACAGTCTTGACACTGCCTGTGTGCTGAAGCTGAGGATGAATTACTTGAAATCGGATTGCCACTGACAAGGTCTACAAATCTGCTGATTCATTCAGTTCTTGATGGAAAAAAAAATCAATTGTGTCAGATCATCTGGCTGTATGATAGGAAGCACTATGGGAACAAGTCAATTCGATGTTAATTCAGTGCCTTGTATTTGACACTGCTTGACATGGATCTAAATTTTACTTTCTGGCGCCATGAAACAACCATGATGAGCTGCGCTTCCATCATTTACTACTGTCCTTACTAGCACCACCTCTGTCACCACAACCATATTGACCAGTACTGCTTTTTCTACAACTTCTAGCTAACAGAGGCATCCAGAACTGGGTATGTGCTGCTGTGATTAATTTCATTAAGTTCACTTGGCAATCACAATGGCCCTTATGATATAAGAATTATTAAAAATGACTTCCTTTAAATTCATGGGTCAAAGCACACTGCAGTTAAGTAACATGCCTCAAGTCACATAGCAAAAACATATCCAAGTAGGAATTTAGCAATGTAGGAGGGCTTTAGAACTATCTCTGTCTTTCAATCTATCTCTATCTCCTCTCTGTCTTTCCTCCCCTTCTTCCCCATCAATCCCAGGATGGCTTCAAACTCAGAACATAGCTGAGGCTGGCCTTGAAATCTTCATCATTCTTCTTCTACCCTCACAGAGGTTGGATTTCAGGCACGTATGACCATATCTGGCTTTATGATCATATCTTTTAGTCCTCCCTATAATTTCTTTTGTTAGCAGTGTTAGTTTCTTTAATGTCTACACCCAACTCTTATTCACCTAAAAAACCTACTGGACCTGCTCAGTCCAAATGGCTGTGTTCTTGTTTCAAGCATCGAGTGTAGAGCAGGGTTTTCTATTCTTGTTCTACTATCTGCTGTTCATCTTACATGGCTTTCCTCTTTTTAAAAATTATTATTATTATTATTAATTTTTCTTTTTTTGGTTTTTGATACAGGGTTTCTCCATATAGCCCTGGCTGTCCTGGAACTCACTCTGTAGACCAGGCTGGCCTCGAACTCAGAAATCCGCCTGCCTCTGCCTCCCAAGTACTGGGATTAAAGGGGTGCGCCACCACTGCTCAGCACATGGTCTTACTCTTGATGATGGTTCCTTCACCAACCATCATGACTCATCTCCTGGAGCAATTATTCCTAGGCAATTTACTTAGTGAGGATAAAACATGTGCAAAGCCCTGTGTCATGCTTCCATTTGGACTGCAAAGGAACGTATGAGCCATGCTTTGTGCAGCTCACACTCTACTGGGAGAGGCAACCATTTAACAGGGAAGCCAAAAAGAAATAACCGCTGATTCATAGTGTTAGAAGCAAGAAATGAGGGAAAGGAGGAAAGGCAAGAGGCAGGAAATAAGCAGTCTGCCTCTATTGAGGATAGTCATGGGGACATCTGTAAGGAGGTGTCCTTTAAACAGACCCGTAGTTAGGAAAGAGTTGTAAAATTACATTCTGTAGATGGTTGCACAATCCTGAATATACTAAAATACCAGTGAGTCATAAACTTTAGTCATTTGAGTATCATGGTATGTAGGTTACATCTCAACAAAGTTGCTAGAACAATGAGAAGTAAAGGCAAGGAGGAGATTACTGTGTTTGCTGTGACTGCTTGTTGAGGGTTCTATTATATAAATTGGACATGTCCTTAGCTTTGTCCATTGAATTTGCTTCCACAGATGGGTAATCATTTATCCATCTCTATAACAACTTTCATATTTCTACTGTTTTTTTCCTCCTTTATTTCCTATCTTTGTGAGTTTATGCCTTTCAACAACTTTTTTTTTTTGGTAGAGTCTTTTTCTTTATTAATTATTTTATTTATTTACATTCCAAATGTTGCCTCTCTTCCTGGTGCCCTCTCCACAAGTTCTTCACCCCATCCCCCACATTGCTTCTGAGAGGGTGCTCCCTGACCCACCTACTCACTCCCACCTCACCTGTTAGCATCTCCTTTCCCTGGGGAATCAAGTTTCTATAGGATTAAGCATCTTTTCCCACTGAGGACAGACAAGGCAGTCATCTGCTACATCTGTATTAGGGGCCATGGACCACCCCATGCTCTTTGGTTCATGGTTTAGCCTCTGGGAAGTCTGAGGGGTCCAGGTTAGTTGATACTGTTGTTTTACTGCAACTCTCTTCAGCTCCTTCAGGCCTTTCCCTAACCTTTCCATAGGGGTCCATGACCTCAGTCCAATGGCTGGCTGTAAGAATCTGCATCTGTCTCAGTCAGCTGCTGGACAACCATGCTAGGCTCCTGTCTGCAAGTACAATATGGCATCAGTAATAGTGTCAAGGTTTGGTGCCTGCATATGGGACGGATCCTAAGTTGGGCCTGTCTCTGAAATGCCTTTCCTCCAGTCTCTGCTCTATTTTTGTCTCTGCATTTCTTTTAGACAGGAATAATCCTGGGTCAAGAATTTTGAAGGGCAGGAGAGTTAATATATCCTTGAGGCAAAACTGTAAAGGTATACTGCTGGCCTTGCCAACTGAAAGCAAATTGCTTCTGATGGTCCTTATGGACAGGTACTGAGAAGAAGGCATTTGCCAGATCAATGGCTGCATACCAGGTACCAGGAGATGTGTTAATTAGTTCAAGTAAAGAAACTACATCTGGTACAGCAGCTGCAATTGGAGTTACTACTTGATTTAGTTTTCGATAATCAACTGTCATTCTCCATGATCCATCTGTCTTCTGCACTGGCCAGATAGGAGAGTTAAAGGGAGATGTGGTGGGAACCACCACCCCTGCATCTCTCAAGTCCTTGATAGTGGCAGTAATTTCTGCAATTCCTCCAGGAATATGATACTGTTTTTGATTCACTATTTTCTTTGGCAGAGGCAACTCTAAAGGCTTCCATTTAGCCTTTCCAACCATAATAGCCCTCACTCCACAGGTCAGGGAACCAATGTGAGAATTCTGCCAATTTTGGAGTATATCTATCCCAATTATACATTCTGGAACTGGAGAAATGACCACAGGATGTGTTCGGGGACCTACTGGACCTACTGTGAGTCGCACATCAGTCAAAACTCCATTAATCACTTGTTCTCCATAAGCCCCTACTTTAACTGGAGGGCCACAATGTTTCTTGGGGTCTCCTGGGATTAGTGTCAATTCAGAACCAGTATCCAATAGATCCCGGAAAGTCTGATTATTTCCTTTCCCCCAGTGTACAGTTACTCTTGTAAAAGGCCATAGGTCCCTCTGGGGAAGAACTGGAGAAAGATTAACAGCAAAACTTTTAGGTATCTTATCAAGATCCTCCCTCAGAGGAACCTGGCCACCCCTTCATTCAAGGGGTTCTGGATCTGCAAACTGGCTCAAGTCTGGAAATTGATTCACTGGCCGAGACTGCCTTTTGCCACGATCCACTGTAGCCCTTCTTTCCTTTGTTTGAGAATTTTTCTGCTTATACAGCTCAAACAGATATGCAGTGGGCTTCCTATCTATTTCGTGCCTGGAAACACCATGATTGATTAGCCAGGACCAAAGGTCCAAACGAGTCATGCCATTATAAATTTCACCTCTCCTATGCTGACCATTGCGGGTTATATCATTATAAATATTGTTTTGTCTACGCTGTCCATTATAATAACTACGATCACCTTGTCTCTGGCGATTCAATGCTGCCACCTGGCCCTGTTACCTCGGGGCCCAGTTAAACCTATTGAATTTAATTCATCTAATTGAGCAGCAGCATCTCCAACCCTAAGGTCTGGCACAAGGAAAAGAGAAAAAACAAAACCCTTCAAATGTGCTGGTGCCGCTCTCACCAGTTTGCATCTTATAGGACTGGTGAAGGGCCTATCTTCTGGACCTTCCCATTGTGGGGAATTAGGTTTTATGCAACGTATCCACTCTAGCATTGCAATTTCCCTAAGCCTTAAAATCCCTTCATCAACACTAAACCAAGGGATATCAGGTACCTCTAACCCCTTTTCAGTAGGCCATCTTTTGATAAATGCTTCAGCCAACCATTCAAACAAACTTCTGACACCTTCTTTAACTGTACGAGCTTCCATATTAAACCTAGAATCTACACTCAGAGGGCCCATGTCAATAAATTCAGCCTGCTCTAGTTTTATGTTCCTTCCACCCTTATCCCACACCCTTAAAATCCACTCCCACACATATTCCCCAGACTTCTGCTTGAATGAATTAGCAAGCTCATTAAGCTCCTTAGTAGTGTATCGAATTTCCTCACGGACAACACTTTCTACCTCCCCTTTAGGGGCTTGTTTTGCCTTGAGTCTGGTTATAGGTCTAGAAGAAACTATTGGTGGACCTTGAAAAACATCAATATTGTCTAGTCTGGCATTTTCTTCAGTGAAGGTCACTGCTGTCTTATCAGACTCTGGGGAATTAACTTCCTCATATGGGAAAGGCATTAATTCAAGGGGTGAGGCTGAGGGTACTACTTCCTCAGGTGGGGCAAACACTTGAGAATCTGAAGGTTCAAAATTCTCAGCTTCAATGGGGTCTTCCCACACATCCCCATCCCAAGTTACAGGATCCCATTCTTTGCCAACTAATGCCCTTACTTTAACCACTGACACCTCTCAGGCTGAGACTTCAATTTTCGCTGTAATTCAGCCAACCTTATAATAAGAGCTTCAGTTTGATTTTCTGCAGCTTGAACTCTATGGCTGCTGGAGAGAAGACTATCTTCAAGGACACACTTAGCAACTTTTAGATCGTTTACTTTTATCTGGAGCCTTTCGATTTTATCACACAACTCCTTATTTTCCTTCATCATTTTTTCTTGAAATTCCTTATTTTCCTTCATCATTTTTTCTTGAGATGCTAAGAGCAACCAACCAACAAAATCATTTTCCAATTTCTTCCCCATCTTGTGGAAAGCTTTGTACATCGAATCCCCTAATTCATCATGATAATCAAGGGCATTAGCTTCTTTGAGCTTGGAATATAGTTGTGACCACGAGTCTCCAGTATTCTCTGAGCACCCAGGAGGGTAAGAATTTGGAGAGGTTTCAGTAGTTGATGGAGCTGATGGATCCTCAAGCTATCTCCAGAATTTTAAAAGATTCATCCTGATACTTCTGCTCCTCTAGAACCACTCCAGGTACCAATATGTCTTAGTCAGGGTTCTCTAGAGTCACAGAACTTATGGTAGTCTCTATGTAGTAAAGGAATTTATTGATGACTTACAATTTGTAGTCCAACTCCCAACAATCAACTCCCAACAACAGTCATGGCAGCAGCTGTGAATGGAAGTCCAAGGATCCAGCAGTTGCTCAGTCCCACAAGGCAAGCAGGCGAAGCAGAGAGAACCTTCCTTCTTTCAATGTCCTTATATACGTCTCCAGCAAAAAGTGTGGCCCAGGTTAAAGGTGTGTGCCACCACACCTTTAACCCCGGATGACCTTGAACTCATAGAGCTTTCTATGTTAATCCTATGGGATTCGTAGCCACTATTCCTCAAGGTCTCCATGCCAAGATTCAGGCCAGAAACTTGTATCTCTCAGCCTCCAGATTAGGGCCACAGGTGAGCCTTCTAATTCTGGATTGTAATTCATTTCAGACGTAGTCAAGTTGACAACCAGGAATAGCCACTACAATGGGTGTCTCCATGTTTCAAATTAGGGTCATGTCTATCTACTGGAGATAGTCTCTTCTGCTTTTATTTCCCTACTGTTGGGCATTTCTGCTAAGATCATCCCCATTGGGTTAGGGGAGCCTCATATATCCCTCTTATCTGGGACTTTCTAGAGATTTCCACAGTCCTCCACCTCTGCATATTTATGTTCATTCTCCTGGCCTTCTGAGCTTCTTTCTTCTCTTCCCCATACCTGATATTGGCCCCATTTTCACTCCCCCTCCCATCTCCCACCCAGGTCCCTCCCTCCCTCTGCCTCTCATGATTATTTTGTTCCACCTTCTAAGTGGGATTGAAGTATTGACACCAGGGCCTTGCTTCTTGTTAAGCTTTGCATGGTCTGTGAGTTGTATCATAGGTATTCTAAACTTTATGGCTAATATCTACTTATCAGTGAGTACATACTGTCTATATCCTTTTGGATCTGTGTTACCTCACTCAGGATGATATTTTCTAGTTCCAACCATTTACCTGCAAGATTCATGATGTCCTCATTTTTAATAACTGAATAGTATTCCATTGTGTAATTGAATCACAATATTTTTGTATCCATTCTTTGGCTGAGGGACATCTGGGTTGTTTCTAGCTTCTGGCTATTACACATGGGGGCTGCTATGAACATAGTGGCGCATGAGTCCTTGTGCTATGGTAGAGCATGTTTTGGATATATGCCCAGGAGTGGTATAGCTGGGGCTTCAGGTAGAGCTATTTCTAATTTTCTGAGGAACCACCAGATTGATTTCCACAGTGGTTGTACCAGTTTGGAATCCCACTAGCAAAGGAGGAGTGTTACTCTTTCTCCACATCTTCTCCAGTATGTGCTGTTACTTGAGTTTTTGATCTTAGCCATTCTGATTGGTGTAAGGTGGAATCTCAGCATCGTTTGATTTGCATATCCCTGATGACTAAGGATATTGAGAATTTCCTTTAAATGTTTCTCTGACATTCGAGTTTCCTCAGTTGAGAATTCTCCGTTTAGGTCTGTACTCATTTTTTAAATTGGGTTGTTTGGTTTTCTGGAGTCTCACTTCTTGAGTTCTTTGTATATTTTTGATATTAGCCCTTTATCAGATGTAGGGTTAGTGAAGATCTTATCCCAATCTGGAAGTTGCCATTTTATCTTAGTGACAGTGTCCTTTGCCTTACATAAGCTTTTCAGTTTCATGAGGTCCCATTTGCCAATTGTTGATCTTAGAGCCTGAGCCATTGGTGATCTGTTCAGGAACATTTCCCTTGTGCCAATGCATTTGAGGCTATTTCCCACTTTCTCTTCCATTAGATTTAGTGTATCTGGTTTTATGTGTAGGTCCTCAATTCCCTTGGACTTGAGCTTTGTACAAGGAAATAAGAATGGATCAACTTACATTCTTCTACATGCACACTGCCAGTTAGACCAGTATGAAGATACTTTTTTTTTTTTTTTTTGCACTGTATGGTTTTAGCATATTTGTCAAAGATCAAGTGTCCATAAGTGTGTGGACACTTGTTCTATTCCATTGATCAACCTATCTGTCACTGTACCAAAACCATGAGGTTTTTTATTACAATTGCTGTGTAGTACAGCCTGAGGTCATGGATGGTGATTCCCCTAGAAGTTATTTTATTGTTGAGAATTGTTTTGGGTGTCCTGGGTTTTGTGTTATTCCATATGAAGTTTAGACTTGATCTTTCCACGTCTGTGAAGAACTGAGTTGGATTTTTGATGGAGATTGCACTGAATCTGTAGATTGCTTTTGGTAGGATGGCCATTTTTACTATGTTAATCCTACCAATCCATGAGCATGGGAGATCTCTCCATCTTCTAAGGTCTTTTTCGATTCCTTTCTTCATTAAGTTTTTTAAAAAATATTTATTTTATACCTGTGTGTACATGTATGTGCACACGCATGGATATGTGTGTGTGTGAATGCAAGTATGTATGTGTATGTGAGTATGTGTGGCATGAGAGTACAGAGTTCACATAGGCCAGAAGATGTCATCAAGGTCTCAGTTTTCCTTAAGTTGAACTTAAACTTCCACAAACTATTTTTCTCTTTTTGAGACAGAGTCTTACTAGATTACACTGGCTAGCCTGGAATTTGCATGTAGGTCAGCTTGGCATTGAACTCACAAAAGTCCAATTACCTTTGCCCTCTGAATGCTGGGATTGAAGGCCTTTGTCACATCTTGCTGAGCTGATCTTTGCCATAATTTTGATGGAGTTCAAGAGAGAGCAAAATTAGATTTTCTTATTCAACCTGCAAACTTGATTAGTAACTCTAGCTGTCTTTTTTACATATTGTATGCCTTGAATACTATTGATATTTATGTACGATATGGATGTAATGACCACATGCATAGTATATATAGCAGTTTCCATCACATCAGTACATTTTCTTACTATGCTTCTTATAGTCATTCCTGTATCTTGTTAGTATTTAAAATTGTTTATACTGGCAACTGCACTGGCTAGTACTTTCGTAAAAGGTAAAATAGATTGCATGTGTTGTGCTCTGGGCAGTTTGACTTCTTCTCCCAGAAAGTTGATATGAATGCTTCAAATGTTCATCATCAAGCCTGGTGCTTTGATTTGAACTGCATCTCTACCAAAATTAGCAATCAAATCTAAAAGGACAAATTGAATCCCAAGTCAGCCACACAAAGCCAAAGAAAGAGTAGTTTGCCCAGTGTAAGATGGAGACCCAGAAAAACATGAGTGCCCATTGGGAAAAGAGAGGGTAAGGCTGTAGAAGTAAGCTTAGCTCAACCATCAAGTGAATCTAGTAACTTTTATGATTATGTGAGGGAAATTCGGGCAATACCCGATCACCATTTCTGGCTAACAGTTGGTATTTGAACCTGTGAGCACAGTCATTCCAAATTCGACTCTTCCGGCTGCCACCTCCATGGCTAGCTCATGCTCTCTGATAGGCTAATTAGCTGTCACTTTGTAGGACAGTGTTACAGGACAGAGAAGGGGAATGCTGCTACTTTTCTGGGGTCTGGCTATAACTCTCATTTTCTTACTGGTTTGGACAAACTTTCCCCTGCTTTTATTTGTAGGGTCACTTTGTCCTCTTCTGAACAGCTGTTCCCTTCATCCAGCCACCACTGTCTATCTCCCAGGGAACAATCAGGAAGTGCATTCACCCACCCTATGCTTTTCTGGAGAGTGCAGGAATATCTGGGTCTCATGTTCAATGTCAAGCCTTCTTTTCCAGGTCCTCACTGCTTAGCTCTTCCGTGGCACAATTTCTCCTTCTCTTCTACTTTGCTGTGAGTCTTTCCTGGGTCATTGAAAAAAAAATAAAGCTATAAAACCTCTGTTTATAGGATTTGAATGATCTGATTGTTTTGGACATTAGTATTTTATCTTTGGACGTGGGGTAAGGGTGTAAGTGAAGAAGAACTTTATTTTCTCTCTGTCTCTTCCTGTGTGTTCAATAAGGATGTTCTTCACAAAGCATTTAAAGTGTTTTCTATTTTCCCTCTTCTTTGCTTTTGTTTTTCTTGACTTCTTCTAAATAATTACATTTAGTAGCTTACATCTTCTTTTGCTCTTTTCTTTGTTCTCGTGTTCCTACATCATTTTGCCCCACCCCCCTCTTTGTGTGTGTGTGTGTGTGTGTGTGTGTGTGTGTGTGTGTGTCTGAGCTGAAGATCGAGCCAAGGCCTTCACCACAAAGGCTGTCTTAGTCAAGGTTCTATTGCTGTGAAGAGATGCCATGACCACAGCAATTTTTATAAAGGAAAGCGTTTAATTGGGGTTGGCTCACATTGAGGTTTAGTTCATTATCACCATGGTGGGAGCATGAACTGCACACAAGTAGACACGGTGCTGTAGAAGGAGCTGAGAGCTCTACATCTAGATTGACAGACAGCAGAAAGAGAGGTCCTGGCTTGAGCATTTGAAAACTTAAAGCCCACCCCCAGGGACACATTTCCTCCAACAAGGTCACACCTCCTAATAGTGCCATTCCCTAATGAGCCTATGGGGTCATTTTCATTCAAACAGGCTAAGCATGTACTTCCTTTAAGCTATACCCCTAGGTCCTTTTTGATTTTGAATCATAAGGTGAGAAATGGCAGACCCAGAGAACCCTTTTCTTTGCCAACAAGAGCTGATGGTTCTGTCTACATCAACACATATGGAAAGAAAACTATGAAGGTCTCTATGTTCTAAACTGTGCTCAGCTTAGAGAATAGTCACACCCTTGATTCAGTGAAGGGTAGTTAGAGAAAGGGAAAAGGCTTTACATGGGATGCAGCATTTATCAAATTAATGTCTTAAAACATCATTTCTATTTTACTATGAGAAGAGGGTTCTGAGGCAGAGCCAGGCTGACTGCTGAGTCTTATCAGTGGAAGTTATTAGTACAGAAAATGTGCCATAGGCCTTTTCTGTGTTCAGCAGTCTGCTCCTTATGTCTTGTAACACTAGAGGGAATTCAGGGCCTCTTTTTCCAGGAGTAGGTAGTATTTATTTTAATCCATTCACAATAGTCCCATTTCAATTGTCATATCTTTTCAAAAGACGTAATTTAAGGTAGTCCCTGCATTTCCCCATATAGCTTCTATTAGAGATTCATATGTGCTGACTCAACTCAACCACTCTCATGGAACGCTTTTCTATTTCTTGTCCAGGAGCAATCCCCTCTCCTTTCTAATCTAACAAGGAATAATACAGATCTCTGGATGTTTTTCCCACCTGAAATCAGACAGTGCTTAGATGAGACA
>JADRCD010238968.1:0-26168 GCA_019843815.1 Montemys delectorum
GGGAAAGTAGAACAGGCCTTGCACACATGAGGTAATGTTCAAGTGCTGAACTGCGCCCTCAGGATTTCGGAGTATGCACATTCAAGCAGGTTAGACAAGCAAGGTAAGGGACAGTCAAGAAAGAAAATGGAGTAACCACAAAAATTAAGCTGCATGGAATCCACAAAACTGTCATCAGCTTCAAACTGCTGAAGTGTAAGGCCTAACAAGATGATGGTAGATTAAGAAGATAAATATAAGCTCGACCTTAGCAGACCTTACAAACCAAGTCACACTTAAGCTGCGAGACTATAGCTCCCATCATGATTGTACTCTGCAACTCCATCAGTTAAAGCTGGGTTTCAGAACCCCAACTCAGAAAGAAACATGGCACGGAAAACCACAAGATCACTCCTCAACGGAAAAAATACATAAGATTTACATCCTGAGAACACATTCTATCACTGGCAATGAGACACTACAAATAAATAATTTAAAAGCGGCTGAAGTGACAGCAAAGGTCTTAAGTTCCTATGTGACGAGGCGATGACCTGTGACACTGACGGTAAGTGAAAGGAAATCCTGAGGTGAGTGGGAAGCAAACTCAACATCTCAGACTCAGACACAGCGACAGAAGGGAAGGGGGACAGGGAACCCACAAGATAACTGAGGAAGTGTCCCCGAGAGGGACAGCTGAGGAAGAATCCAAGGCAGGGACAGGCTCACTGATGAACAGCAGGGACATTCTTATTCTGTGAGGGAACATCAGCTCACTTTAGCAAGCTAAGACTCAGATATGTTAAAACTCAAACTACTATTTAACTGTCAGGAAGAGGACCTATTGACTAACCTTTTGGTAACCTAGTAGTCATTCATGTTCTGTTATCATTTGTGCCTGGGTAAACTGTTTCTTAATTCTCAAAGTCTGAAATAACTGGGGATGAGAACTCAGCCACGGTTCGACAGAGCTCTGTGCAAGCATGCCCTTTCTCTCACTGTCTGCCCACCAGACACTGGACTGAAAGCTGTAAAAGGGCCATGTGGTTGGCCACCATAACAAAATACATAGACTGACTAGATTAAACATTAAAAATTTCAGCTGAGCCAGGTGATACAGATGTGAAATCTCACCTATTCTGGCTTCCGAGGCAGGAGGATTGCAAGCTTTAGGCATGCCTGAACCATATAGAGAGTAAGTTGATCTTCAGCACTTAAGGGAAAGTTTGGTTTTGTGTCAAAACAAAGAAAAAGGAGGGGCTGGGATACAGACAGTACGTTTGCCTTACCTGTGTGAGGGCCTGGGCTCAATCTCAAGCACCATTACACACACACACACACACACACACAATCTTCTAATAGTTGGAAAGAGTAGAAGTCCAAAGTCACTGTGACAACACAAGTCCTAAACAGCTGGTACCTTGCTATGCGCTCTTACAGCCTTCACTTGCTGAGCACTCAAGCACAAGGGGCAAACTGGCTGTCTAGTGTCTATTTTATATTTTATACACAAGCTAGTCCTTATGGGTTCATAAGGGCCCCACCCTTATGAATTTAGCTTTCATTATTTCCATTGATGATTTACTTCTAAATAAAGCAATATATATGACAGCTTTGACATACAGACTTCTGGGGACAGAGTACTCAGTGTCAGTGTCAACACTGTTCAGTGTCCCTTTGGGTAGGCTGGAAAACCAAATGTGGCCCTGTTCCTGTACAACAAAGTGCTTGTGTTTATAGTGTTAGCTGAACCCAGAGTTCATCCATGCTATGAGTTCTACCACTGAGCCACATCTCTAGCCTTTTATTTTCAAACAGAGCCTCAGTTATCCCACCTGGCTTTGCACTTCCTCTGTAGCCCAAGGTGGACTGAACTTGTGATCTTCCTGCCTCAGCTGGGAAGTATAGGCCTGCACCATCAGGCCCAGGACAAAGTACTTTTTTTAAAATAATTGTCTTGACAGCTTTCTGTAACATCACCACCACTCAATTCTCTGGTGCTTTGTTCTTTACTGTGATTAGAAGTCGGGTGGATGATTCAATAGTGAGAGGTAAACGATCACTGACAGCCAGACAGGAAGAGTGGTACCACGCACATGGCAATGGAGCCAGTCTCCTCCCTGCCCTCTAGCAGCACTTTACACAGTAGTCAGTCAAAATACTCGCGCTTGCTGAATGCAAAGGAGGAAAAGCAGACCAGCACTAAGGAAGGTTAGTACAAAGTGAGAGCAAAAACAAGCAACTGAAATACTCCTCACAAGCCATATTGGATGTATAAACAAACCCAACAAAATCAAGCTGACTTAGCCACTTACCGCCTTGACCATATCCAGCTTCTCATTGGTGATCTGCTCGGTGTATTTTCTATAGGCTGCATGTTTAGGAAAGTGCTTCAGAAGATCAAGAATCTTTGTATACAATATTGTTAGCCTCTGCAGAAACAAACCATACACATTTCAGTTAGCTGAAATACCACCAAAGTTTACACAGAACATTTAAGTATCTTACTAAAAGAAGATTCACAATTTTAAACAGGGCTTTGCTAAAGTTCATATTTATACTCAATCTCACGCTTTACAACCTAAGGAAAAGTGGTATACATATATGGAAATTCTTGCTATATGTGATAACATAAAAATTATGTGTGTATATATCAAAAGTGTAATAAAAAGCCAAATTAAATTAACTTATAGCTAATGGCCTTTCTTGGAAATCATTTATTAAAAGCAGAATTTCTAATCTTTAGGTAATGGGTACTACAAATTGTACAGAACCCATCAGAGACGCCAGGACTATCGGCAGACCACTAAGGACAGCAGCAGATGTAGAACAGAGAAGCCTGAGCCTACCAGAGAAGCTGTTTGTCCTGTGGTGCACAAAGCCTAAGGAATGAGTCTACTCCAGCTCTCAGGAGCCCAGAAGATCATGAGTACATCCCAGATGTCAGACACTAGGCTATTTATACTGCTGGGTTTTAATTTAGAACAACTGATCTGGTTTTAATTGTACCCTGTTCTTCCCTCTTGGAATAAGAAAATGAGTATGTAACTTGTTGGATCTTATTGGTGTCCATAATTAAAGAGACTTTGCATAACATGTGTCTGCAAGGATGTGTGCTTGTGTGTGTAGAGAACCCAGGCTGATATTGGGAGTCTACCTCCATCTCTTTCCACTTGATTTATAGAGGCAGGGTCTCGTGATTGAACCTAGAGCTAGTAGACAGGACTGGCCTAGACAGAGCTCACTCTGAAGATCCCACCTTTGCCTTCTGAATGTCAGAATTACAGGGAACTCCACACCAACACAACATTTAAGTGGTTTCTGGGGATATAAACTTGGCAAATTAAAATTTTCTTTTAAAGAATTTTGAAAGGATGTGATCTGATTTAAACTATTAATTTTGGCACCATTCTAATTCTTACCCTCTCAAATTTATGAATAATGCATATATTCATCTTTAATATAGTATTTTATTAAGTTTCAATCTGATTCAAATTTTGAGTTTTTTTAACAAGAGGGAGGGCGGTGACTGGAGAGATGGCTCAGTGGTTAAGAGCACTGATTGCCCTTCTAAAGGACTTGGGTTCTATTCCCAGCATCTACACGGCAGCCTACAACATCTGGAACCCCAGACCTAGGGGATGTGACACCTTCTTCACTGGCACCAGGCACACAAGCGGTGCATATACACACATATAGGCAAAACGCTCTTACAAGTATCAAATAATTGAAAACAAATTTTTTCATCTTTCAGGCTAAGAAAGAATGCATCTAGTCTTAGAGAACTTCAGAGGAGAGTCAGAATGATCAGCACAGGACAATGAAAAGAATAAAAAACTAACTGGGACACATCTCACAGTAAAAAGAGACTACTTATCATTATGCCATAGAAAAAAGCCAGAGCTGTCCCCTCAAGCAGGAATGCACTCACCCTACTACACCTTGAGTAGTTCAGTAATCACAAGCCATCACCACTTCTTTACTAAAGAACATTTTTCTTTTTTCAGTAAAAATGAATTTTTCAGTGTTTCTATGTAGAAAGCACCATGTGTTGTTTGGATATAAAGACAGACTAGACATGGATCCATATATATATATATGAGAGTGTATACATAAGCAGAAGAGGGAAAGATGATTAACATCATAAAACACAAAATCAACTTATTGCAGTCCAGAATAAGATACAGAGCAGAGAGGGGATGCTAAACAATAGAAGAGCCAACTACCTACGCTCACACAGCCCCACCGCCTGGTTGCCTACGCTCACACAGCCCCACCGCCTGGTTGCCTATGCTCACACAGCCCCACCGCCTGGTCGCCTAGACAAGCTGCTTCTATCCAGATGCCCTCGCTCTTCATTCGTAACTGTGCAAAACTTTACAGGACTCTGGATCAGAGCAGTACCAGCCACATATTGTTTCAATCTCAGTATTAGCATCCTATAAGGAAAGAATCACTCCAGCAGAAAATAGAATGGTTCATAAAAAAGGAGACATCTGAGAAAGAGCTTGGGGGATAACGAGTTGGAAACTTGAAGATGTTGAAAGAAATAATTTACATTATGTAGTATAGAAATAGACACAAAACCCACCAAGAACATGAAGGAAGTAGAACTTAACTCTACAGCTGTGCTGTGCAGTAAGCAGCTGCTAGGTAAATACGGCTGTGAAGTACTTGAAATGAGATTAACTCAGACTGAAATATGATGTAAGTAAAATAGATTGTAAAAAAGGCTGCAGGTTAGCATTAGTTTTCATACTGATTATATAATGAAATGACAGCTATGCTTAATGTTAGGTTACATCATAAAAAATAATTTAAAAAGCAAAAACAAAACCCAAAACCTTTCTTTTCCCTTACAAGCAGGGTCTTATTGTGTAGCTTGGACTGCCCTCATGCACCACTTTTAGGTTTTTTTCTAGAAAAGCTTAGATCACACACTCGGTGCTCAGACTGACCTGGCTAGCACCTCACTAGAAACCGCTATACAAAGCACGCACTTACGAAATCAAGCAGGAGACAAAGCTAAGAGTGCGTGGGGTTTTATATCCTAAGTCAAAGCACTTGGATCTTTTTGTGGGGGAAACTAAAAGACTTAAGGACAAGGTCTGTGTGTAAGGAAGATTAACCTGGCGGCCATGGGTTAAACGAACAACAGACACAGATCGGGAAGGCTAGTAATAAATAAAGCTGGTGCGACAATTCAAACAAGAACAAAGACTTAAGCCGCAGGAGTAACTGAAGGAAGATGAAAGAGGGTAAACTGAAGACTGCTGCAGAAAAACTAAGCACAACTCACTATTAGAGTAAACATCAAAGTAGAAAGTTTTGATATTAATAACGACATCCAAATTCAGAGCTGGGGCAGAAAGATTCATATACCATGAAGAGAAATTCAATCCATAGAGGAAGAATATCTAGAAATAGAAAACTGTAAATCCTGTCCTCCACAAGTTTCAAGTTCGTAAAGAATGCAAGAAAGCCACTCGGTATTCACGAACCACACACTATTTACTAGACAGAGCTCTAGCAGTGAATACAAAATAAAGTCTTGGTGAAGCCTGGAACAGACAAGATACGTCAGTGGAGTGTAGTTTGTTATAGTCATCTGGCCAGCCCCTAAAATAAAAAGCCACGGGTGGGTTTTAAAGAAAGATTTCCATACCCAACGTGTTTTAGCACTTGCAAATCAGCTGAAAGAAAGCAGGAAAAAGAAAAGCAGTTACCAAAGAAATGTAATTACCACAGTGATGAGGACGGTGGCAGAGAAAATGGTACTAGCAAAGGAGGTGGTGAGATGGGTACAGAGTCTGGATGATCTAGGGGTAGAATCTTAAGTGGCAAGTGAGATGTGAGGACCATTTCAAATGAGACATCTCAGCTGGCTATGCTAACCTAGTGTCTTAGTCAGGGTTTCTATTCCTGCACAAACATTATGGCCATGAAGCAAGTTGGGGAGGAAAGGGTTTATTCAGCTTACACTTCCACATGGCTGTTCATCACCAGAGGAAGTCAGGACTGGAACTCAAGCAGGTCAGGAAGCAGGAGCTGATGCAGAGGCCATGGAGGGATGTTCCTTACTGGCTTGCTCAGCCTGCTCTCTTATAGAACTCAAGACTTCCAGCCCAGAGATGGCACCACCCACAAGGAGCCCTACCCCCTTGATCATTAATTGAGAAAATGCCCCACAGCTGGGTCTCATGGAGGCACTTCCCCAACTGAAGCTCCCTTCTCTGTGATAACTCCAGCCTGTGTCAAGCTGACACACAAAACCAGCCAGTACACCTAGCCTACCTGCCTGACACACAAGTGAAGATGTTCACTAATAGCATGTGTGTGTGTGTGTGTGATATGCGTACATACACACATATGACTACAAAAGAAGAGCTTAGTACTTGATATGGAAATAGAAGGGTTAACTGCTGTCTGTACTCCATGAGAGCAAACCTAAACTTAAAAATGTCTAAGGGCTAGGACTTCAACACCACAGCAAAGCATAAACGTAGGGAAATGAAGGAAGAGCTGGAAAAAGGCAAAGGATTGGGGGGGGGGGGCAATAAACAACAACAAAACAAACCCAACAAAACCCCAAACCAAGAAACTGAGAAGCTCTACCATCCAGTCAACAAAGTACTTAATGCAGACTATCAAGAGGGTCAAAAACGCTGCTCTTAGGTCATCGGGGACACAGAGGGTAAAGGTGCTTGCCAGCAGCCCGATGACCTGAATTAGATCCTCAGGATCTACAAAGAGAGAGAAAAAAAACAACTTCAGAAAGTTGTTTTCTGACCTACAAACACCGGCATGCCCGCAAATAAATAAATGTAAATAAAGATATTTCCAACGCCACTGGACTGACTGGTGGAGTCAGTGTTACTTCACTTGTAACACTGAAAAAGAACAGTTTTGGCCAGGTCTGGCTGAAGTATATTCAAGGAGTAAGAAGCTGGAGAAAGTGGGCACTGACAACGCTTTCAAGGGTTTTTGTTTAAGTTTGTTTGGTCTTGGTTGTGTTTATTTTTCCCCAATGTACACCGAAGGAGGCAATTGTTAGGACGACAGGGTCAGCCAGTGTGCGAAATCCAAGGCAGACATATTTTCGGCAGGGAAAGGATGGAAAACGAAAACGCGAATTTGAAGGGAGCTGAGACTAGTCCACACAAAATGAAGCTAAGAGAAGGCAAAGACCACGTCGAAGAGGGACGACGCTGCCCTGGCGGCAAGAGCTCGCGGGGGTGGCCAGGCCCCTTGTCCCCGTTAACCTTGCCAGAGCGAGGACGCTGGAGAGGGAGCAAAGACCACACCGCGCGCCGTACTCACCTCGTGCGGAGTGTCGCACACGGCCAGTCCCACCAGGCCAGTCGTCTGTGCGGAAACAAAACAACAGGACCGTGCTGTTTACCGTAATCCCACGCGTAACCGCGAACTGCAAAAACCAGCCCGCCCATGCCGGGGCCGCCCGGGGCCGACCCTCCCGACACAACTACGAACCCTTGCCGCCCCCTGCCAGGACGGCGGAACACTTCCCCCAAGCCGTCCTCTTAGCGTCTCTCTCCACCCACGGATGAGGGAGTCGGACGAGGCTGCCTACCGCCCCATTCACAGCACCACGGTGACCCCCAGACGCTCACCTTCTTCAGCAAGCCCGCCATGACGGCTCCCAGAGCCTCCAGCGCACAGCCCTCTGGGAACCTTTCCCAGCCCCGCTCAATCGAGCGTAGATGCTGCTCCCGCGTCGCCTAGGAAACCACTGGGCTCCAACCGGTCGGGCGGGGTAGGGGTAATCCCCACCCACCTAGGAAGATGCGCGCCTGCGCAGCTCCTACGCGCGGCTCGACGTAGGGCGTTTGGCGTCCCAGAGACCGACTGAGTCCTCTGTTTAGGACTAAAGGTTAAGAAAAATGCGGTGCTACGAAAAACTTCCAATGTGATCACTGCAGGGACTTTGATTTTGCTCAGCTTATTGAAATGAGGCTGGAAGCAGGCCTGAGCACCCTGAAAAAAAAAAAAATGCTCTCCCTCCACAAGTGTGAATACTCATAAGTGGAGACTGTAAAGTGGAATTAACCATCGGATGCATCCGTTTTCTCCCGAGCAGACTGATGAATGAAAGGTTGTGAAGCCACAGCCTTTGTTCTAATGGGTGTCTATGAAGTCATAGTCTCTATTCTCTGTCCCTCCAGATCCTAAGAACATCTGTCCTTGTTGAGTGTGTTCTAGAATGTGGAATCATGGCTTTATGAAAGATGCACGTGTTCTTCGTAACTTTGGGTTCAAGCGTCTACAGGACAGTATTTGCTAAAGCCATCGAGAGTGGGCAGATTTGGCTGATCCAGGCTATGAGGTACTACAAAACTGAATGCTTCCATGTGGTACAAAATTTAAGTAGGTTTCTGAACCAACCCTTTGTAGAGGGGCACATTGTGAATGAAAGCTTGCTAGTGGTATTCTAAGCTCGAGGCAATAGAATTCACTATAAAGGGACACATCCCATAGCATCTGTGATTTCAGAAGGGGATCTAGGAATGTTTTAACAAACACTGCAAGAATAGAATGTTCTGGGTCCTCAGGTGGTAGAACTGCACTGTATGACCGACCCAGAGGAGTAAATGTCCCAATCCTGGGAAGGATGGACGTTAGGAAAGTTTGTAAATGCCAGAGTGAAGTTTGAGGAAGGAGAACTAGAGCCAAACTCTTGACCCCACTACATCTTACAGAATTTACTTTTCAGGCCCTCTAACGTCCAACTACAGTTAAAGCCTATGGCTCTGCTTCTCAGTGACTTGGGGCTGTTTTGTGAGAGTTTCTATCTTAACAAAATTAGGTAGTTAATGAAATCCAGGGTTCTGATTCAACAGAGGAAAAAAGCTAGGAAAAGCAATTGAAAGAGAGCGTCTTGCTGCCCAGGTAATGGTGAGGTCTTTTGCCCAAGGGGACAGTACCTTCTTTTGACTAGCCCTGTTTGAGTCATTAAAGTAGAATATGTTAACCAAACCCCAGACACTTGGAGGTTTTCCTTCATACCATTTGTTTAGAAACAGGCTCAACAAAATTAATGAGTAAAATTGTCCAGTGTGACTATTTTCAAAAGGAATGAGCAGTGCACAGCCTGTCTCTGTCTGAGAAGGTGATATTTATGTGCAGACGGGAGACTGAGTAAAGTGTTCTTGTTGTATAGTCAGCTAAAAGATGTTGCAGCCAGAGGGAACGGTCAGTGTAAGGGTCCACAATTCACCGAAGAATGATACTCCAGACTCAAATAGTATGTAAGTGCAAGGTGTTTTATTCTGCAAAAGTCCAGCATGCTGGGGTCTCCCATTACCAAGATAGACAACCAAGTTTGTTCACAGGCCTGATTTAAATCACATTAGGGCATTGGGGGGGGGGGGGGGGGGTAGATGACCCTTATCTTACTCTATCTCTAGGGACATTCCATTACCAGCATGGGGGCGGGAAGCTGTTGGTGAGGAAATAGCTGAGGAAGTCTGGAAACTGCTGCTGACCCATTGTCCTTGCCTCGGGCTAGGTGGCCAGGCAGCTTCTGAGGCCTGGACTTGCTTGGAATTACCCAGTTCTTGGAAACAGAGATTTAGGCCTAGTGTACTTAACTGCCAATGTGAAGCCTGTCGTGGGATCAGCCTGGCCTTCTCATCAGAACTGAGGGCTGAGAGTCCTGTTTCCTGGACGGTTTCAAGGCCAAAAGCATTTAACCAAAGGACCTTGTGTATAAATGCACAAGCTTCAACTGTCAGATCGCTCTGACGGAACTGGACTCTCCAGTCTTTCACTGTAGCCAAGCCTACTTCTTTGGAAATTTGCCACTAGGAAAAGAAAAAGAAAGAAAGAAGCAACAACAAAAATGCCATGTTTACTAATAGCACTGGTCAAGACATTTAAAGAGCCGTACAATGGGGTAACAAAATGATGAATTTAAAATGTGGTGCCTGCTTTCCGAGCTGACAGGGAAATAGAGAACATCTGGGTTAACCACTGGGGCAAAGAAAACATCAAGACCTCCCTAATTCTTCCCTAAAATTATAAAAAGCTTTTTACAATGGTACAGGGTGGAATTTTCATGCTAATCCCCAAGTTTTGAAAGCCTGGGTAAATAGTGTAATCATATGCTTCCCCAGCCCCTTAAAATTTCATCACGAACATAGCTTTGGGGCCTAAGAGCTTCCTTGCTTGTAGTATAAAATATTAAATAAAACAGAATATATAACTTATAATGAAGAAAGAAATAATCTTAGGAGTCATTCTATTTAAACAACTTGCCCTTTCTCTGCTACAGTATAATCCTGTAATGCAAATATAGTTGAAACATCCCAAACACTGCCTCCTCCCTTTTCCAGTTAATCCATGAGCCATACAGATTTTTGACCAGCAGGTGGTGACAGAGGTTAATAACAATCTTATGTTATATAGATAATGGAGGATTTTGCTGGTTGTTTTTGTTTTGTTTTGTTTGTTTTGTTTTGATGTGTGTGGGGGGGGGAGGTGTTCTTTTACACGTTCTGACAGAGTCGTTTGTGATGAAATATAATCAGTACAGCATAAAAGAGTCTGACAGAGAATATCTCAGCATCATGTAGCTGGTCGGGAAGAAACTGTTTCAAAGTAGCAGGAACTCAGAGTCCACGGGCATTCAATCACAGCTCATAGCAGCAAGTAACTAAAGAAGCCTCTACCATGTGCCCTTGTATGATAATGGTACTTAAGGATACTTAAGTGTGTTCCAGCATGTGCATTTTTTTTGTTTGTTTTTATTTTTGTTTTTGTTTTTTGGGTTTTTTTGGTTTTGTTTTTGTCTTTTTTGGTTTGTTTCATTTTTTTTTTTGTTTTTTGAGACAGGGTTTCTCCGTATAGCTCTGGCTGTCCTGGAACTCACTCTGTAGACCAGGCTGGCCTGAAACTCAGAAATCCGACTGCCTCTGCCTCCCAAGTGCTGGGATTAAAGGTGTGTGCCACCACCACCACCAACCGGCAGCACATGCATTTTTAATAGAGACTGTGAGGGACTGACTTACAGAACTGGAGAAATAAGGTAATAAAGGAGTCAGTGCGTTGTCAGAGTATGGAATGAAACTGGGCTGGAGAAAGTTGCATATGATTATAGTGTAATCCTGCTGAGCAAGAGGTATGACGGGAGCGTTTACAACAGCTCCACACCAAAGGAGGGGGAGGAAGAAAATTAAGTGGAATTTACATCATATCCTAAGAGCATAGCTGTTTGTGTTGGCTGTTGTGTTGGGGAGCTGGCAGGAAGACTCTTAGGGGAACTATGGGAGAGAAGCAAACCAAACAAAACTGCTTTGTGTAACTGAGAAGTTACAAGACCAAGGCTGCAGAAAGGAGTACGGCCTGGAGAAAAAGACTTAAGCAAGTGATTTAGGCAACTAGAAATACGAAGCAAATGTTTTTGTGAAGGAAAGTGCGTTCCGATGGGGCATGGTTAAATCTTTGCCAGGTCGTATGTGCCTCCCTCTTTCATACTATGTCATTGCTCCTGGTGGCTTTTATTCCCTCCTTTCACAGAAGGCTGCTGAGGATGCTGTCATCATTGAACCCATGTGAGCCCTCCTGGCTTGCTTCTGTTGAGTAGCCTTGTCCCCTCTTATGGGCTGTTGAAGAGAGGACCAGGTAACGCTGAATAGAACAGGAAACTGCCTTGTTTACTCCAGCAGATGTGCTTTGTGCTTGCAGGCCTCTCCCTGTCCCTTTAGGTTTGAAATTACTTTTAGCGTGGTTACATCTTACTAATTTAACCAAACAGCAAAAAACTGTAATCCTTGCTTTCTTTGCGGGGTGGTGAGGGGTAAAATGGAAAGAAGTTACAGGCTTAACCATATGACTTTGACTGAGTTTTATTCAATAACCACTTTGATAGATCTTTGATGATATTGCAAACAAATAAAAGTGAAACAAATCTATTTCCAATGATCCTTCGCTCAGCACTCAATCGCTTGACTCATTCATATTCTTCCCCAAAATGTCCCTTGGAGTCACTTTCTCTGTTGTTTCTTTTGTGGAAAATTAGCCACCAACTTCTATCTTCTTTTGATCGGCTGTCTGAGTACTTGTCCCTACTCTGTTCGAGTTTCTCAACACTTTAAAACTACTTCTAAGTAACTCAGTCACTCAGATATCTTCCAAAACACTGACTCGCCAACCTTGGAGGGAACTAGAGTCCTCCGAAGGTTTATTCAAAGAGAGAATGCTGGACCTCAGCCAATCCCTGTCCCAAACTGCACCCCCCTACACACACACACACACCCTACCCCCGCCAGTCCTAGTTTCTGATGCTTGTTGAGGTTATGAAGTCTAGGGTAAGACCTAACTGTGAATTTCTAACAACTTCCCAGATGATAAAGAAAGGGGTTGGGGACCAGGCTCTGGAAACATTGTGTTACCTGGGTTTTACATAGGATGTTGCCAACATCCCAGCACTGTCCTACTTGATATACTCTGCAGCAGTCCAGTAGCCGGTAGCATCATCATGCCTACCGGCCCACATTTGAAGCCTCCCCTCCCCTCCACAGTGTCTCCTCCTACCTACCCATTTCTTCTTCTTCTTTTTTTTTTTTTTTTAGTTCTGAGATTCCATGTATACAATTTTCAAAAATGGGGCAAACAAATTGGCGATTTTTCGTTCCAGAACACCTTAGTAAGGTGAGCTGGAACTTCTGTTTACGTGACTCTGTTTACGTTTCTTGACTCGTGCTTATATATCATGACTCTGTTTACGTTTCTTTTTGTTGTCATCCAGTGATTCTCTGCAGAGATGGCTCAGTGAATAACATGTGTAACGTGTAGCATGCTGAGCATGGGACCTGAGTTTGCATCTCAGCTCCTAGGTGTGGAAGTACATGCCTGTAATTCCATTGCTTGCTGGGAAGAGATGGGTGTAGAGCAGAGACAAGAGGATCTCGGGGGCTGGAAGAACAGTCAGTCTACTCAAAATGATGTGCTCCAGATTCACTGAAAGCTCTTGTTCAAAATCTAAAGTACAAAACAGTAAGCAAAGACTAGACAGTGTCCGGCCTGCACACAGAAATACACACTACCTACCCATTTCATTGCCTGTCTCTCCCAAAGTCTAACAGTCCCACCTTTCTTCCCCTCAATCTTCTGCACTTTGCATAAAAGATTTTATGTCATGCCACAAGGTTTTGAGAAATAAACTCACTTCTTCCCCCCGCAGCAAGCAGGCTACAAAATGTGGAAGTGGTCCCTGTCTCATTTTACCTTGATACATTCTTACTTCTTTAATCTCCTTTTTTTTTTCTTTCAGTCTTTGATTCTTCATTGGATTTTTTTTTTTTTTTTGATCCTGTTAGTTCCTGGGTCCTTTGGACTCCAGGACACAAAGGAGAGAAAATAAGGAGAGAGGTAAAAAATATAATGTGTCTATATGTTAATCTCTTAGTCAATGAGGTTCATTTACATTTGGGGTATGAAAGATTTAGCTATACTCTGGTCATTTAAAAAAAATTTCCTACACATCAGTTTTTAGTTGTAGTTTATTAAGTATTTAGGAGGGCTGATGTTTTTTTAATGAGTGGATAACACTAATATACATAACTCCCTTGGTTTTTGGTTTTGTTGTATAGTGCCTATTAGTGCCCTTAGGGGGGGAAATATATGACATCCCCCCTCCTGTCTCCTCTGCATCTCTTCTCCTACGGATGTTAGTAAAAGCTTGTGTTGCTCAGCGTTTGCTTTCATGTAGATATGCTTGAACTTCCAGTATTTGCTACATCATTCAGGGTATCCCTTTTCACCTTCATTACTCCAGCTGAGACATCCAATACCACTTGACTTCCCTCTTGTCTCTAAAGTATATTAATAGACTTGGCTCTGATTTCAGGGCATAGAACAGCAGCATTCTACTTGGTAATCCAGGCGCCGTGTTTATACAGCCGTTAGTCCTATGGCAGAATGTTTCCAATGACCTCCGCTCATCCACTTCTCACGCTTATTTCTGGTTTTATATTGTGGTTCCATTCAGTCTCTAGTGGGAACCCTCCTGTAATTCGGGGGCAAGTGTTGTAAGTTTGAGCATTTGGACGTCATAACTTTGGAGACCTGTTACATGAAGCCACGTTTCCTCTTATAAATGATTCAATTAAAAAAAAAAAACCCACTGAACTCATTTTCTTGTTTCTGCAAAATCCACTGGTAAAGCTAGTTCAGGTCTCTGTACTGGCAGCTGTGGTGACGTCCCCCTGGCATCTGCTACTTGTCTTATGCTTACATTAAAATCTTCTTTTAGTTCAGGAATATTTCCTTGATGTAGGTCTCAATTCTTGCTTTTATTTTCAATCTTCCTTCTTTAGGGTCTCCAGTTATACCTCTTGAGGGCGTTTCTCACCTGTTTTTGTTTTTTTTTGGTTTTTTTGTTTTTTTCGTTTTTGGGGTTTTTTTTTTTGGTATATGATATAAGCGTGTGGAAAAATACTATGCTATCTTTTAAGATGTTTTCTTGACTTGATTTTTTTAAAAAAAAAAAAGATTTATTTATTTCATGTATGTGAGTACATTGTCGCTGTCTTCAGACACATCAAAAGAGGCCAGAACAGAGAGCATCGGATCCCCATTACAGATGGTTGTGAGACACCATGTGGTTGTTGGGAATTGAACTCAGGACCTCAGGAAGAGCAGTCAGTGCTCTTAACCACTGAGCCATCTCTCCAGCCCTTGACCTGAATTTTGTTATTCCTTAACTCTTTCAAAGTTCGCTTAGGAGTATCTTAAATATCTCTTTGTTATGGTTGTTATTAAATCTCTGTATTGCTGTGTACTCGCTTATAATAGTTACATGTTTGTTTCAAAATTCTTTACCATTAGCAATGTGCTCTTATGTAAAATAAACCATGAATAGTCTTAGAAATACCTTAGTAGTCTTTCTGCTTTTCCCTGTTTACTTAGTCTCTGCCTGACTCTTGTTTGACAACTCAGTAGATACTTGTAGTCAAAAGGAAAGTTAAAAATTAACTAAGTGCAAGCTTTAAATGTACCTGATACTATGGGGTTCACAAGTCTCTACAGAGTTCTTTATCTTCTGGGAACTCAGTTAATGATGGAAAAAAAAATCCCACAAATTAAGTCTATTATTTACTAGGTTCTTATTTAAAAACAAGCTGACTTTGCTATGGAATGTGATATGAATTTGGCTTAAGACACCCAGCTTCTCTTTCCCTATATTGTAAAAGTCCTATTTGGCTATTCGCCGAATTAAAATGCATGATGAAGTTGAAGGTTCCTCTTGAAGGTTCCTCTTGCTGCTGTTCAGCCCCTTGCCTTTAGTTAAATCCATATTTGTCAAATGACCACACTGTAAAACACCCAGTGTCACTCTGCCTGTCTTCAAAGTGTTTATAATCTGATGTAATATAGGGACATAAATATTCTTGAAGATTAGTTAAACATGGTACAGAAATGAAGGGAGAAGATGGGTTCTGGTGTGATTAGAAATTCATGGAAAAAGAGGAAGAATGCTTAAGCTGAATCATTGTGGTTTGTACGAAAATAACCCCCAGAGGATCATATATCTGAATGTTTAGTCATGAGGAGCGATCCTATTTGAGAAGGATTAGGAGGTGTGGCCTTATTGGTATAGGTATGGTTTATTGGAGGAAGTGTGTCACTGGGGGTGAAGCTTTGAAGTTTCAAAAGTTCACACCAAGCCAATTGTGTCTCACTCTTTCTCTGCCAACAGATAAGAAGATAGCTTTCAGCCACTGCTCCAGCACCATGTGTGCCACCATGCTCCCACCATAAAAACATTCAAACTAAACCTCTGAGACTGTAAGCAAGCCCCCAGTCAAGTGCTTTCTCTTATATTAGTTTGCCTTGGTCATGGTTTCTCTTTGCAGCAATAGAACAGTGATCGAGACAGTCTGAAAGGAACAAAAAGACTTGTACAGACAGGAATGGTAGAGTAACAAGATGGGCCTGTGACCCAAGTGGCAGATGACCAAGAACCTAGAGTGGATGTCAGGAGCAGCAAGAGGTGCAGCCGGAGGCAATGGGCTGAAGTGTGAGAAGTACCTTTCATATGGACCTCAGTGAGCCCAGTGTCTTGACTTGCTGTAAAGAGTAGAATTCTTTACTCTCAAGGTGCCTTAGTTACTTTCCTGTTGCTGTGAAGATACATCATGACCAAGGCAACTAATAGGAGAAAGAGTCTGTTTGAGGCTTTCCATTTCAGAGACTAGTTGAAGACCATGATGGCAGTGAGCATGGCAGAACATTAGCAGGCCCGACTCTGGAGTAGTAGCTAATATTTTACATCTCTTCCTGAAACATGAGGCAGAAAGAGAGCCAACTTGAAACAACATGGGCTTTTGACCTCAAAGCCTCCAAGAGTGACATACCTCTTCTGACAAGACTACACCTCCTAATCATTCCCAAACAGTTCCACCAACTGGGGACTGAATATTCAAACATGTGAGCCTATGGGAGCCATCCTTAGTTAAAATGACTACACAGAGTGAGTCAATGTGACACAAAGTTTGATCGTTTGTTTGGTAAAGAAAAAGATAGCACGTACTTTCCATTTAAGCATTACCCACTGTTAACCAAGAGGCAGACCTCTCTTAACATCTATAATGAAGATTAAACAAGGTTTAAAGATATTGGGTAAAGCTTAGAGTTAGGTTAAGAATATGAGCTGGCTTGTTTATTGCTCTTAAAGAATTTCTTCTTGTAAATGAAACAGTATAGCAGCTTATTATGATGAACAGCATTCAGGTGCAGAGATGAAAGTGGAGTGCTAACAAAGTTAAATTCACAGACTGAGTAGTTTTGGCTTTAGACCTGCTCACACACCATTTTACCAGTCTTGAGATGTTTCTCAAAGACCAGGTTGTTGTTTTCATACAGTCTACCTTCACAGCAGCTTGTGAACTGGGTAGAAAAGTGTTGACTTTTACCCAGCAAGAATGGAAAACCAGATCCCTGAGAGTGAGGTCCCTTAATTTTACCCACCTTTCCTTCCTGTTCAGGAATCCTGTATACCCGCCTGTTTAGAGAGAGGAAATGAAATTTAACTAAGGTCATAGGTGACCCCTAAGGTGTGTTACGTATTCAGGTTCTCTAACACAGAACTGGTACGTTCTCAGCTCTGTTACTCTCATGGCTCAAGTACCTGAGAGAACTCACCATCGTAGGCAAACTTGCTAGTCACAGGGATAGCTCCAGGTGTGCCTCTGCTTCCCATCATTTAGGCAACTGCTCATCCTGATTGGAAGACACAGCATCTCTGGCTCTCCTAAGAGCAGAATGGCTGTGACTATGCCAAGTACGTGTCTGGTCCCAAGCACGTTCCCACATCTGAGAACATCTAGCTTAAAATGCTTAACTCTGTCTGGGTTAGAACACTAGCTGGTTTTCCCATTAGCTAAACGACTGTGTACAATTTTAACTAACCTGTTGGTTTATCCCTCCTCCCCGGAAAATGGTCACAGTGTTAGCACATGTCACCTAACTTTCAGGAAGGCTGCGGCAATTAAATGAGAACTGTATGTAGAGAAGATAAAAATTAGCTTTGTGTAGGTCAGGAAACTCTGAAACTGTTATCTTCGTGGAGGCAGCCCTTCACCAAAGTACCACAGTAGTTGCCTGGAAATGAAAGTAGATTTAACCTTTTTGTTCCTTCACCTAAGTGTCTTTGTACTGTATAAAGCTGTATGCCTGCCCAGAAGGCCCAAGCAAAGAACTTGATGTAATGCTTAGTTATAAAAAAAACTTACTAAACACTACCCAACATTATGATTACTAAGGGACAACGCGCACCAAAAGCAGCAGTGCTGAGGGATGGTAGAAGACTGCCTGATTTAGCTATGCTATGAAGAGAGACCAATAGTTACAATAGATAGCTCCATCCTGGAAGAGTTCAAAATGCATAACTGGAAAGCAAGCTGAACAGAAATCTCTGTTGTGTTCATCTTCTGTGAGGACGTTCTGGCTGCATTGTGGCACAGCATCAGCTATAGTGAGCCCTAGGAGACCTTACTCCCCTTTAAAAATGTCTTCTACTTCTGACAACTCAATAGCTATGTGGAATCTGTCTCCCCAAACCTCCTTCAGCTCTCTGCTGTGAGGGATATATCATGTCTCTCACAGAGAGCACATGCTGCTGCGCAATATTCTTAAACATAACCAGTGGGAGTCTCTAAGCTGTTTGTAGAAACCCTCTAACTTCCCAACACTTAGAATTTAAAAACAGAGTACCGACAATGTATTAGTCAGGGTTCTTCAGAGTCACAGAACATATGGAATGTCTCTATATATTAAGGAAATTTATTGAGATGACTTATAGCCTGTAGTCCAACAATGGGCAGCTGTGGATAGGAAGGCCAAGAATCTAGTAGTTGCTCAGTCCCAGGAAGCTAGTTGTTTGAGCTGGTCTTCTTTTGTAGAAGTAGGTTAAGTGCAAAGAGTCAAAAAAGAATGAATCTTCCTTCTTCCAATGTCCCCCATGTAGGCCTCTAGCAGAAAGTGTGGCCCAGATTAAAGATATGTACCACTATGCCTGGATCTGAGACTTGCATTGTCCGGACTGATCTTGAACTCAGAGATATCCTTGCCTCAGTCTCCTGGGATTAAAGGCATGTACTACCTTGCCTGAGCCTAAGCTCTTCGTGACCACTATGTCTCAAGATCTCCATGCCTGGTGGTCAGAACTTGTTTCTTCTAGCCTCAAGATCTGGATCACAAGTGTGCCCTCCAATTCTGGATTGTAGTTCATTCCAGATATAGTCAAGTTGACAACCAGGAGTAGCCATTACAATCAATAACTCATTTATGAAATAATGCTTTCCCAACTTAAAGGGCCAGTAAATATCTTAAAATTATAGAAGAAAGAAGAAAACTTCCCTAACCTAAATAAACAGATGGCCATGAACATATAAAAAGCCTACAGAACTCCAAATAGATTGGACCAGAAAAGAAATTTCTCCTATCACATAATAATCAAAACAACAAATGCATACAACAAAGAGAGAAAATTAAAAGCAGTAAGGGAAAAGGCCAAGTAACATATAAAGGCAGACCTATAAGGATTACACCAGATTCTCACCAGAGACTTTAAAAGCCAGAAGATCCTGGGCAGATGTCATACAGACCCTAAGAGAACACAAATGCCAGCCCAGGCTACTATACCCAGCAAAACTCTCAATTAACAAAGATGGAAAACCCAAGATATTCCATGACAAAACCAAATATGCAGTATCTTTCCACAAACCCAGCCCTACAAATGATAACAGATGGAAACCTCAACACAAAGAGGGAAAACTACATCCTAGAAAAAACAAGAAAGCAATCTTCCAACAAATCCAAAGGAAGGTAGCCACAGAAACATAATTCCACCTCTAACAACAAAAATAACAGGAAGTAACAATCACTTTTTCTTAATATCTCTTAACATCAATGGACTCAAATCCCCAAAAAAGACACAGAGTAACAGACTGGATACGTAAACAGGACCCAGCATTTTGGTGCATACAGGAAATGCACCTCAGTGACAAAGGCCCATACTACCTCGGAGTAAAAGGTTGGAAAACAATTCTCCAAGCAAATGGTCCCAAGAAACAAGCTGGAGTAGCCATTCTAATATTGAATAAAATCAACTCTCAATCAAAAGTTATCAAAAAAGATGAGGAAGGACACTTCATACTGGTCAAAGGAAAAATCTACCAAGATGAGCTCTCAATTCTGAACATCTATGCTGCAAGTGCAAGGGCAGCCACATTCATAAAAGAAACTTTGCTAAAGCTCAAAGCACACATCGCACCCCACACAATAATAGTGGGAGACTTCAACACCCCACTCTCTGCAATGGACAGATCATGGAAACAAACTAAACAGAGACACAGTGAAACTAACAGAACTTATGAAGCAGATGGATCTAACAGATATCTATAGAACATTTCATCCTACAGCAGAAGAATATACCTTCTTCTCAGCACCTCACAGCACCTTCTCCAAAATAGACCATATAATTGGTCATAAAACAATCCTCAACAGGTACAAGAAGATTGAAATAATCCCATGTACCCTATCAGATCACCGTGGACTAAGGCTGGTCTTAAATACCAACAAAAACAATGGAAAACACATATATACATGGAAGCTGAACAACACTCTACTCAATGATAACTTGGTCAAGAAAGAAAGAAAGAAAGAAATTAGAAACTTTTTAGAATTTAATGAAAATGAAGACATATCATAACAAAACTTACGGAACACAACGAAAGCAGTGGTAGGAGGAAAACTCATAGCTCTGAGTGCCTCCAAAAAGAAACTGAAGAGAGCTTACACTAGCAGCTTGACAGCACACCTGAAAGCTCTAGAACAAAAAGAAGCAAATTCACCCAAGAGGAGTAGATGGCAGGAAATAATCAAACTCAGGGCTGAAATCAACTAAATAGAAACAAAAGAACTATACAAAGAATCAACAAATCCAGGAGCTGATTCTTTGAGAAAATCAACAAATAGATAAACCCTTAGCCAGACTAACCAGAGGGCACAGAGACAGTATCCAAATTAATAAAATCAGAAATGAAAAGGGGGACATAACAACAAAATATATCTTAAAATAACTATTCTGTTTGTTGAATATTAACAGTTGAAAATATTAAAATCATGTTCTACAAAAGAAAATTTCAAATAAATAAATAAATAAATAAATAGCTCTGTGAGACAGTAAGTGGATTATGTATAATGGTAGCAAGAAATGTATTTCATTTCATGATGACAAGCCTGCAGACCTCATAGTTGTTTTCAGGAACACAGAGTACCTGTCATAACTTGAGGCAGCCACAGCCTGCATGTGCCTTAATTCCGTATAGACACAGGGATACTCCACCACTCACTTGGAATTCCCATTCACTACCACCCAAACTCTCTTATTCCCTAAATAGAAAGAGCTGAGTCTGAGTCCAAAGGCAGTCTCTACCAGTACATCTCAGGTATTCTAACTTCAGATTCTCCATGTCCTTTGCTATAATTATCCCCTTGAACCGGGACATGCATGTGTTCCTAAATATAGAGAGAAGGGAGGTGTCTCTGGATGGCATTCATGTTGCATTTACCTCCATCCGGATGGTGCTACTCAACAATGCTTTGCTATTCAGTCATACCTCTCTCTGAAACTCACCCCCCCCCCCGCCAGCAAAGCAAAGGCACATTTAAACAAATTATTAACTAATTTACAACTTCACAATGCATTGTTTGCAATCAGATTTGTTTCATTTTCACTTTGAGAAATGACACTTTCAAAAATGGCAACTGTGAAGATAATTATTAATAACACTAGAAGATCAGTTTTTACTCAAAGCCTGTTGTTACATATATGTATGGATGGCTGCGTACTTGAGGATTAGGCCTCATAAAGGTCGTGGATAACATAGGCACATTATTATTGGTTTCCATAATATTGGTGAATACACTGAGTCTCGATATTTCTTGTTATTTGGGAAAGGGTCTTAGTCTGTAGGCCAAGCTGGCCTTGAGCAAATGATGCCTCTGCCTCTGCCTCTGCCTCTCTGCCTCTCTGCCTCTCTGCCTCTCTGCCTCTCTGCCTCTCTGCCTCTCTGCCTCTCTGCCTCTCTGCCTCTGCCTACCCAGTTAATGCTAGTAGTATTACAGACATCTGCTACTATACATGACCAAAACTCTAAAGCCAATCAAAGGTATTAGAGACCATGAGGTAAAGCAACATTTATTTGTAACTCTGTTATTCAAAAGCTCATGTCATTAACCGCAAAGGTTCTCATTTTTGTCTGTCTGTGTGTGTGTGTGTGTGTGTGTGTGTGTGTGTGTGTGTGTGTGTGTAGAACAGAAATGTACAGTACCTATTCTATACATGTGACAGTACGAAGTGATTTAAGATCAAACACATCACTTCAATGTGCTGACCAACATTTGAACATGTTGAGTTCACATTTTTTCATAAGTTCTACTAAACTTCAAAGATTTACTTGAATTTTTAATACCAGCATTAAAACAGCATTATATGAAAACTGAAGCAGTTAGCATCTTGAGTGCCTTTGATAACAATTTTATAAAAAAGTTCCATCAGGTTAATAATTTAGAAAGTGTGCTTGACTCTTAATCCTCATCCTTTACTCTTGCAGTCTTCAGTTTACAGCGATATAAATGTAAAGTGCTTTTCAATGTTTGCTCCAAGGATGACTGAAGCACTTGTTGTTTATCCCAGCTAAAGCACAGGCAGGAGGACTGCTCCTTCCATATTGCGTCTTTCTGAAGTGGAAGGTCAATAGCAGATTTACTAGGGTATTCATATTTCCTCAGTGGCACCAAAGACAAAGAAGTGAAAAGAAAACTCAAGTCTGGCCTGCTTCTGCTCCCAGAATCCTCCAGTAGGAAAAGGCAGGAAGGTCAATGACAATGAAGCCAACTTGGAGCTGTGGGGTGAGGGCTGGGAAAAGTCACTCAACCCCAGAAGTCTGGAGGCCAGAGATCCTTGGGCAGGGTTGTGTCACTAGAGAAGGGAGAGGGACAGACAGGAGCCAGATGGCTCTGTGAATGTTGACAGTGGCTGGGTAACAAAGATAGCCCTGTCAAAACAAACTCAAGGCAGGTTGTTCCCACCAGGAAACTGGTAAGTAAAACAGCAGGTTTTATTGGCTGTAGTTAATTTTTTTTTTCTTCTGATTTTGTGGCCCTTTAAGGAAATAGCACCTTAAACTAAAATACTTTTCTGTTTTGTTTTTCCTTGCTTCACATTTGCTACATACTTTTTAAAAAACCCCACTATTCCATATACTTGCTTATTGGCCTGTGCATTTTTGGTCAGAATGGGTACAGTTGAGGGCTCTATCTCAGTGCCTATCTGGCAGTTCCTAAAAGCAAATTACATTCAATGCACTCAATTGGTACAAGATTATCGCATCCAACCTCATTTGATTTGGGCCTAAAAGTTGAGAAGTGAAAAAAATAGTGGGTACTGAAACTTGCCCAGAAGGTGGGGATCGCCTGACACACAAAAATCACACATTTACGTCTTGCTCTCATACTCCAGTCTGCTTTGACTTCTGTGGATGGAAGGTCTTTCTCCTCCATCATGGAGCCTCCCTAGAGCTGAGTGAGCAGATTATGTTTTCTGTAAACTCTTTGAACCAATCAGAACACAGTTAATCTTATTATTCTTCCATGGGCTCGTGTTTCTTTTGATGAGAGTCAACAGAAGTCATGGGTAATACTTTCCTGTGTGCCAGGGAACACTTGTGTTTCTGCTGCACCAAGGTCAGAGCTTAATTTAACAACCGACTGAATACTTAATTTTAGATACAGTGAGGAACACATTAGCTCCACGGCACTTCCTCTGGTTTAGGAAGGCAAGGCCCTGGATAAGAATAACGAGACGATCATTCCAAAAGGTGAGATTATGAACGATTTGATCTGTACCTCACCAGCTTGCTTATGGAGTATCAGCACTGGAAACATTTGGAACAGATGGGCACACTGGGTGTGGTGGGAACTCACCACTTCTGCTTGGTCACCTATGGGCTCACTTATCTAATTATAGCATAAAGCTCGGATGGATTCACTGACTTATAGAACATCAACTCAGTAACTATTGTACATCACAGAATTATGAGAAAACAGATCAAGTGGGAATATATTAATGAGGAATACCCATGTGCGTGATGTAGACCCCCTCCCCTCAAGAGCCTTTTGTTTTCTCATGGTTTCTAGGGAGTGGAAACATTTGTCAGTAATTAACATCAATCTCTCTGAAGTCTTATTTTCATCATTGATTGCAAAAGATAGATGCTTTGTGTTCAGATTAAAAAAATATCCTTTAAGATGGAAAAGAAAAATGTTGAGCTGAATAGATCTAGAAATTTACTCCTGCGAATGATACTATCAACTTGTGGGGCTGCAAGACCTTAAGATGCAGGTCGTGTCAATGCTCATTGGCTATTCCTGAAGAACTTCTAGGAAATTGTCAATATAGAAAATGGCTTTATTTCTATAGAATACCTACCACTGTTTCATGACTGAAGCAATAAGAATATAATACTTTATTTGTTTTTATAAGGGTACCTAATAATTTCTAAAGAAAATATGCCCCATGTTTCCCCCCCTGGAGTCCATTCATTTGTGAATTGTTTAAATTCTTTTACGAAACTTTTCCTGAGGTTTATGAATTTGTAGGTTGCAGAATGATACCTGCATTTCATGAATCCTTCAGCCGGAGTGAACCAGACCACCTGTGTGGTCTGTTAGAGATGACCACATCTGCACCATCCCTTTGACGTGTGCGCATGAGCAGATTGCCTGGCCAACTTGGCTTTGGTTTCACTTGTAAAAACTGCGAGAGTGTGTTGGGAGCATTGAGTTACTCAGTCCATAGAAGGCAGTCAGAACAGGAGGCTTCAGGAGACATTTGCTATGCTGATACTTAAGTTCACCAAATACATACTTTCTGAGGAACAACTGTGATTCTGTCTTAGTGCTAACCCTGAAAGAACAGAAAGAGCATCGGGAAGGTGTCTACCATAGATTGTTTTTTAAAGGATTTATTTATTTTAATACGTTTTCATTACATTTGTTCACATATGTGTGTATACATGTGTAGGTGCATGTGCATGCCATGACATACTTGTGAAGCTCAAAGAGAACTTTCAGGAACGAGTTCCATTTTTTTACCACATGGCAGCAAGCAATTTTACCAACTAACCTATTTTGATAGCCCAAGTTTATTATTTTTTATTTGCACATGTGTATTTGTAAACATATGTACATGTGCAGACAGAAGCCTGAGGTCAACACTGGGTATCTCCCACTATCACTCTCTACTTTATCTTTTGAGAGAGGTTCTTCATCTGGACCTGGAGAATGAGCTCAATGAGTCCAGAGCTGAGGTTTCAGACATAGATTATGATGCTGGGTTTTCTGTCTGTCTGTCTGTTTGTTTGTTTGTGTTTGGTTTGGGTTTTCTATGAGTGCTGGGTATTCTAACTCAGGCCTTCATTCGTTTATGCAGTAGATAGATGCTTTACTGATTGAGCCATCCCCCAGCAGCTAGAACGCAGTATTTAAAAGCATGACACTCTAATAATGTCCATACCGTATTGGTAGGTGGGGCCTGGAGGGCCCTGAGCCTGAAACACAGCTGACATTGAATATGTATTTTTAAATGATGGATAGAATACCCTGAATCCCTTAGGATGATTACTGTTGGGAACCCATGGGCCAGTTTTCTTTTGTGTTTTTGTCTATCCATAGAGAAATGTTGTCCATACTATGAAGCTGTCTTTCAACAAGATATTTATACATATTCTGCGATGATCTGAGTATCGAAAAAAAAAGACACTAGTACTGATAGTGTCTTCAAGAAAATTCATAAGTGGATAAACAGCTTTTCTCAAGGATGCTAAGTAACATCTATGCCAGCCTGGGGGCCTCTGTTCTGTGTTAATTTCTGTTCCATATTTGTCCTTGTCAGCAGAGCACAAGACCATGTAAGACTTGCTTATTAAGTCTGAATAACAGACAAGTCGTTGGGAGGGTAGAGAAGCATCCAGACTTGGCAGGTGGGAGTAGAGGTGAAGCTTTAGCAAGATGAAAGGCAGGGGGAATAAACAAAGAGTGGCCTGGAGACTGGCTCAGCCAATGGTGTCAAAAATACAGATTGCAGGACTTAGGGCAGGAGAGGTTCAGCTCCGTCGTGCAGCGTGATAGCTTCCAAGCTCATCTCTTTTGGTCTGAGTTAATAGATGAATAATGTATAAGAGAGAGGCGGGTCCACCCACGTGATGGTGGGCCGCTCTGCCTGCGCCTGTTTGGGTTGTCCTCACAGCCTGTAGGTCAGCGCTCCTTCAAAAAGAGATGGCTAAGTGAGTGCATTCACAGGAAAGCTGTCAAGATGACAAGGGAAGTTTAACCACGTCACAGTGAGAGAAACGAGGCAGCCTTGGGAGGAGAAGGCTCAGTGGAGTCCTGACAGCCTCGAAGGAGATATTTAGAGGGTCTCTGAGGAACTAACGATCTCCCAGCACTGGGCTTAAGCTGAATGCGCTGGGAAGGTTGGAAATGCGGCATTTATGTGACCTACCCGGTGAATTTCAGCTAGGCGACTAGCTGGTACCTTGGAAAAAGGAGAATAAAATCTTAGAGATTCTATAGGACCTATCCATGGATGAATCGAAAATGCTCAA
>JADRCD010238970.1:0-49521 GCA_019843815.1 Montemys delectorum
TCAACTAGAAAAGCCAAGTCACCTTACTCAGCAAAGGGGAAGCAGGGTACTCTGAGATACTGACATACAGAAACAATCCCATTTGAGAAGGATGTGTTCCTCACTATCAGCCTTCCATGATCCTCAGAAGACCAACTTAGGACAAACACTTTATTGTACAGATAATAAAACCAAGGCCAAACAAGTCCAAAGAACTTAGCCAACATTACTTAATGTTTCCAGTTGAGCCTTTGAATGTCTCTTGAAAGAACATGTTGCATTTTTTTGAAAATGATTCATTTCTTCTTCTTAATTCAAGTCTTTTCTGATCTCCATAAGGAACAGGCTTAAAACTTCAATCATAATTTTTGAATGTATTCAGATATGACAAAATATTTTTCCTATTGTTCCTTCATATTGTTCCAGTTTTATGAGCATTTCTAAACACCTGAATGTAGTTCTTTTTTACTTCTGCACTTAGCAATTTGGAAACCATTGTGAATTTGGAAGCTACTAATTGTCTAAAGAAACAAGAAATAACGTCAGTGGTACACATTGGCACACTGAAGGCAAGAAAAAGCACTTAATTGCTATGACTTGGGAGCAAAGAAAAAGAAGCAAATTAATACGTAATACAGTTTTACAAAGAGACATGTGAAGGTGCTCTTCACATGGAAAGGAATGTGAATACATTCAACGCTGATTCCCCAAGCCTGTAATTAGAACCTGGCCCAAAGACCAAGCAGAGTCTCCATAACCTATCCATTGCCTTTAGCTAAAATAGCTCTTACACTTGATGCCAGGCACTTCCTTACATAAAGCAAAATGGAGAAGAGGATTTCTTTACATTGTGAATCAAATCATCATCCATTACAACTATGTTTTTTTAAATGTTTCAACGGTCAGTCCACAAAGACCAAAAAGTAAGTAAGTAAAGTTGCCTGGCTCTGTCTAGAGAAACCTACCAGAAGTCCTTTTCAAGGTAAATAATCTCATTTTCTAGTATGGGTTGTTTGTTTTTAGTACCTTCCCTGGCTATGACATTAGCCTACTTCCTTCTTTGATCAGGAGCAGGAGGTAATGACATTGGCCAAAACTTTTACTAGAAACGACACTGAAATCTGAACTTCAGGTTTGAGTAAACAGTGCATTTGTGATGCCTACACAAATGGTCTCCTAAAGCTGTTCTATCACTACATTCTGAATTTCTTTTCAGCCAGCAGCCAAGTAGCTCTAACAGCTATCAGTTAAACCACCACTACTTATCTGGGCCATGGATTGGGCTTTACAATATTTGGGCCATTACAGTTGCTTCATTTTTAAAGCATTTCTACCTTCAAAAACCAGCTTTGGCTTAGCTACTTGTCTTTATACCAACCATCTCAAACTTCTGAATGCACCTTATCTGCATCAGTCAGCTTTTCACTACTATGAAAAGTATCTGACATAAGCCTCTTAAAAAGAGAAAATGTTTCATGAGGACTTATTTATCAATTCTTAACCTTAGAGTGTGAGCCATTGGAGTTCTGTTTAGGAAATGTGCTAATGAGTTCAAGGTTCTTTCCCACTTTCTTTTCGATTAGGGTATCAGGTTTTGTGTGGAGGTCCTTGATCTATTTGGACTTGAGCTTTGTGCATGTTGACAAATATGGATCTATTTGTCTTATTGGTAAATAAGACAAATCGGCAACCTACAGATTGGGAAAAAACCTTCACTAACACCATATCCAGTAGAGGGCTAATATCCAAAATATATAAAGAACTCAAGAAACTAATACCAAAAAACCAAACAACCCAATCAAAAAATGGGATATAGAATTCACAACAGAGAAATCTCGAATGACTGAGATCAGAGAAATGCAAATCAAAATGACCCTGAGATTCCACCTTACACTAATCAGAATGGTTAAGATCAAAATCTCAGCTGACAGCACATGTTGGAGAGGATATGGAAAAAGAGGAACACTCCTCCACTGCTGGTGTGATTGCAAACTGGTACAACCACTCTGGAAATCCATCTGGACGTTCCTCAGAAAATTGGAAATAGATCTACCTGAAAACCCAGCAATACCACTCTTGAGAATATACCCAAAAGATGCCCTACCATGCCACAGGGGCACATGTTCCACTATATTCATAGTGGCCTTGTTTATGATAGACAGAAGCTAGAAACAACTCAAATGTCCCATGGCAGAAGAATAGATACAGAAAATGTGGTTCATTTACACAACGGAATACTACTCAGCTGTTAAGAATGAGTACATCCTGAGTTTCGCAGGGAAATGGATGGAACTAGAAAATATCATCCTGAGGTAACTCAGACCCAAAAGGATATGTACAGTATGTACTCACTAATAAGTGGATATTAGCCAGAAAAAAAAATACCGAATACCCAAGATATAGCCCACAAAACTCAAAAATGTCGAAAAGCTGAAATGTCCAAGTGAGGACTCCTCAGTCCTACTTTGGAGGGAGAAGAAATCAACCACAAGCAGAGAGGGAGGGCCCTAGGAGGGAAAGGGGATGCTGGGCAGGGGGAGAATTGGAATCGGGCATTGGGTGGGGGAAAAGGACTGAAATCCCTAAGGGCCAGCAGAAAGAATAGAAACATGCAACCTCAGAAGGTAGGAGGTTGGGATGACCCTCCAGAATGTACCAGAGACAGGAGGTGAGAGACTCTCAGGACTCAAAGAGAGGGACCTTAGATGAAATGTCCAACATTGGGGAGAGGGAACTTGTAGAGCCTACCTCCAACAGAAAGGCAGGGTATCAAGTGAGGGATGGGGTTGTCATCCCATAGTCAAAACTCTGACCCATAATAGTTCCTGTCTGAAGGAACTCCAGGGATTGATATGGAGAGGAGCCTGAGGAATAGAAGGTCCAGTGACAGACCCAAAGTGGGACCCAGCTCAAGGGGAGGTCCCAAGACCTGACACTATTATGGAGGCTATGGAGCACTCACAAAAAGGGACCTAGCATGACTACTCTCTGAAAGACCCAAGAAGCACCTGAAAGAGTCAGATGCAGATATTTGCACTCAGCCAATGGACAGAAGCTATTGACCCCAGTGATTGAATTATGGGAAAGCCGGAAGAAGCTGAGAAAGAAGGTGACCCTGTAGGATGACCAGCAGTGTCAATTAATCTGGACCCCAGAGATCTCTCAGATACCGAAACACCAATCAGGCAGCATACACCAGCTGATAGAAGGCCCCCAACACATGTACAGCAGACGACTGCTGGGTCTGAGTTTAGACAGAGAAGATACACCTAACCCTCAAGAGGCTGGAGGCCCCAGGGAGTTTAGAGGTCTGGTGGGATGGGGGTGGGGGTGGGGACATCCTCATGGAGACAGGCGTCAGGGAGGAGGTATGGGATGTAGAACAATTGGAGGGTGGACAGGGTAGAGAATAAAATCTGGAGTTATACATAAATAAATAAATAAATAAATAAATAAATAAATAAATGCCAAATAACAAAAACAACAAAAATGTTTATTATGGCTCATTTTCTGGGATTTTGGTGTGTGTTTTCTTAATCCAGCCACTCTGACTGAATGGCAGGGCAAAAGGATCACAGTGGTGAGCACACAGTCAAAGTAATGTGTTCTCCCATGTGGCCAAGAAACATAGGCAGACACGGGAAGGGGGTGGCAGCATATCATCCTCATCTAGGGCATATCAACAGTCACAGTTTCCTTCCTCTAGACTCACCTTTTAAGGCTCTACTACATCCAAACAGTGCCACAGGCTGGTGGCCAAACTTCAACATATGGCCTTTGGGAGACACTTAAGATCCAATGAATACCAATAAACACTCTCCCAGTTGCCCTCTTCTTTGTATGGGCATGGACATTTCATATAAAATGTCTACTCTAGATTACAAATGTTCACTGGCCATTCCTCTTAAAGGAGAAGCAATCCGATTTCAATAACAAACAGGAGAAGATCAAATCGCAATCAGTAAAGATTTCCAAACTCTGAATAGTGATAAGTAACAAGAAGAAAACTTTGGTTCCTATCAGTTTTACCTCTTCATTTAGCACTTTGGGAACTGCTGGAATTTTGAAGATATGGATGGCATAAAGTAAAATCAGAGAAGTGCCATTACTGGCATAGGCAGAGGAGGGTATCTCACCTGTGAGTCTGGTTGTGAAGGACCTCCTGAGAGTCAAGCTGTCTCTGGGTGTGGGAGGGGGTCTGCCCCGGGAACAAACAATTCAATGAGAGAACAAGTCCCTCATCTCAGTGACTAAGAAGCAAATGAACGTGCTATCTGGCTCCATGTACACAAAATGGCTAGAACAGAGCTCACTGTGGCAGGCAAATCTATAACCCCTGTACCCAGGAGGTGGAGACAGGAGCAGCAAGCTGTCTAACGCTAGCCTTAGCTACATGGGAAGGTGAAGCCAGCCTGGGCTACTTGAGACCTTGTCTCAAGAAAAATTAAATGTCATAACAGGTCACTCTAAAAAAACAAAAAATATTTAATGAAATGATCATGTGTTTTTTTTTTTCCTTTGAGTTTGTTTATGTAGTGGATTATGTTGATGGATTTCTGTATTTTGAACCATCCCTGCATCCCTGAAATGAAGCCTACTTGATTGTGGTGAATGACTGTTTTGATGTGTTCTTAGATTCAGTTGGCAAGAATTTTATTGAGTATTTTTGCATCCATGTTCATAAGGGAGATTGGTCTGAAGTTCTATTTCTCTGTGGGGTCTTTTATGTGGTTTAAGTATAAACATAATTGTGACTTCATAGAAGGAATTGGATAGTGTACCTTCTATTTCTATTTTGTGGAACAGTTTGAAGAGTATTGGTATTAGGTCTTCTTTAAAGGTCTGATAGAATTCTCCACTAAAGCCATCTGGTCCCAGGCTTTTTTTGGTTGGAAGAATATTAATTACTGCTTCTATTTCTTTAGGGGTTATGGGACTATTTAGATGGTTTATCTGATCCTGTTTTAACTTTGGCACCTTGTATGTGTCTAGAAAATTGTCCATTTCATCAAGATTTTACAATTTATTTGAGTATAAACTTTTGTAGTAGGATCTGATGATTATTTTTTTGAATTTCCACAGTTTCTGTTGTTATGTGTCCCTTTTCATTTCTGGTTTTATTAATTTGGATACTGTTTCTGTGCCCTCTGGTTAGTCTGGCTAAGGGTTTATTAGATACTACTGAAAAAGCACTTGACAAAATTCAGGATCCTTTCATGTTAAAAGACTTGGGAAGATCAGAAATTCAAGGCCCATACCTAAACATAGTAAAAGCAATATACAGCAAACCAGTAGCTAACATCAAACTTAGTGGAGAGAAACTTGAAGCAATCCCACTAAAATCAGGGACTAGACAAGGCTGCCCACTCTCATAGTACTTGAAGTTCTAGCTAGGGCGATTATACAACAAAAGGAGGTCAAATGAATACAAATCGGAAAGGAAGTAGTCAAAATATCACTATTTGCAGATGATATGATAGTATACTTAAGTGACCCCAAAAATTTCACCAGAGAACTCATAAAGCCGATAAACAACTTTAGTAAAGTGGCAGGATATAAAATTAACTCAAACAAATCAGTACCCTTTGTCTATTCAAAGGATAAACAGGCTGAGAAAGAAATTAGAACAATGACACCCTTCACAATAGTCCCATAATAATATTACATTCCTTGGTTTGACTCTAACCAAGCAAGTGAAAGATCTGTATGACAAGAACTTCAAGTCTCTGAAGAGAGAAATCAAAGAAAATCTCAGAAGATGGAAAGATTTCCCATGCTCATGGATTGGCAGGATTAATATAGTAAAAATGGTCATCTTGCCAAAAGCAACCTACAGATTCAATGCAATCCCCATCAAAATTCCAAATCACTTCCTCATAGAGGTAGAAAGATCAATTTGCAAATTCATTTGTAATAACAAAAAACCCAGGATAGTGAAAAATATTTTCAGCAATAAAGAACTTCTGGGGGAATCATCATCTTTGACCTCAAGCTGTATCACAGAGCAATAGTGATAAAAAAAAACTGCATGGTATTGGTACAGAGACAGGCAGGAGGATCAATGGAACAGAATTGAAGACCTAGATATGAATCCACGCACCTATGGTCACTTGATCTTTGACAAAGGAGCTAAAACCATCAAACGGAAAAAAGACTGCATTTTTAACAAATGGTGCTGGCTCAACTGGTGGTCAGCATGTATAAAAATGCAAATCGATCCATTCCTATCTCCTTGTACAAAGCTCAAGTTCAAGTGGATCAAGGACCTCCACATCAAACCAGAAACACTGAAACTTATAAAGAGCCTTAAACACATGGGGAAAAATTCCTGAACAGAACACCAATGGCTTATGCTGTAAGATCAAGAATCAACAAATGGGTACTCATAAAATTACAATGCTTCTGTAAGGCAAAGGACACTGTCAATAGGGCAAAAAGGCAAACAACATATTGGGAAAAGATCCTTACCAATCCTACATCTGATAGAGGGCTAATATCCAATATATACAAAGGACTTAAGAAGTTGGACTCCAGAGAATCAAATAACCCTATTTAAAAATGGGGTAAGGAGTTAAACAAAGAATTCTCAACTGACGAATACTGAATGACTGAGAAGCACCTAAAGAAATGTTCAACATCCTTAGTCATCAGGGAAATGCGAATCAAAACAACCCTGAGATTCCACCTCACACTAGTCAGAATGGCTAGGATAAAAAACTCAGGTGACAGCAGATGCCGGAGAGGTTGTGGAGGAAGAGGAACACTCCTTCATTGCTGGTGGGATTGCAAGCTGGTACAACCACTCTGGAAATCAGTTTGGTGGTTCCTCAGGAAATTGGACATAGTTCTACCAGAGGACCCAGCTATACCACTCCTGGGCATATACCCAGAAGGTGCTCCAACATGTAATAAGGACACATGCTCCACCATGTTCATAGCAGCCTTATTTATAATAGCCAGAAACTGGAAACAACCCAGATGTCTCTCAACAGAGGTATGGATACAGAAAATGTGGTATATTTACACAATGGAGTACTACTCAGCTATTAAAAGCAATGAATTTATGAAATTCTTAGGGAAATGGAAGGATCTGGAGAATATCATCCTGAGTGAGGCAACCTAATCACAAAAGAAGACACATCATAGGCACTCACTGATAAGTGTATATTAGCCCCAAAGCTCCAAATAACCAGGATACAATTCACAGACCACATAAAGCTCAATAAGGAGGAAGACCAAAGTATGGGTACTTCAATCTTTCTTAGAATAACAACAAAATACTCACAGGAGCAAATATGGAGATAATGTGTAGACTAGAGACTGAAGAAATGGCCATCCAGAGACTGTCCCACCTGGGAATTCATCCCATATATAGTTATCAAACCCAGACACTGGATGCCAAGAAGTACATGCTGAAAGGAGCCTGATATGGCTGTCTCCTAAGTTGGTCCTGCCAGATTCTTACAAATACAGAGGTGGATATTATCAGCCAACCATTGGACTAAGCGGGAAGTCCCCAATAGAGGAATTAGAGAAAGAATTGAAGGAGTTTAAGGGATTTGCAACCCCATAGGAAGAACAACAATATCTACCAACCAGAGTCCTCAGAACTCCCAAGGACTAAGCCATCAACAAAGGTATGGCTCCAGCTACATATGTAGAAGAGGATGGCCTTGTCATGCATCAATGGGAGGAGAGGTCCTTGGTCCTATGAAGGCTAGATAGATGCCCCAGTGTAGGAGAATCAAGGGTAGGGAGGTGGTAGTTATTGGTGGGTGGAGGAACACCCTCATAGAAGCAGGGGAAGGGAGGATGTGATAGGGTGTTTCTGGGAGGGAGGGAAAGCAGGAAAGGGGATAACACTTGAAATGTAAATTTAAAAAAGTCCAATAAATTTTTTTTAATTTTGAGAGATGGAAATATTCAAATATTAATATATTCTTAGGTTGACTATGGTCACAGTGGCAGTTACACAACTCTGAGCATATGCTAAGGAAATAGTGCAGTTTAAGTGGGTAAACTGTATGATGTAAGAATTATATCTTAGTAAAGCTATAGCCAAAGAACACAGACACATTTTCGTAAATAGAACACCAAGAAAAGCATATGCAAGGCATAATTTTGTAAAGTGTGTAAAGAATCACACACACACACACACACACACACACACACACACACACACACTACTGCCCCTCATGCCTGTTCTCATAGCTATGAGACAACATGGCCTTACCCACCCTAGAGATGTGCTATTCACCAAGTGATAAGGCCAGGTGTTTTATTTGAATTTTGTTTGGTTTTTCTCTAGCCAAGCATTATTCATACTCAAGAAATCTCTCAGCTTAATTCTACTTTCTCCAAGAGTTTAAACACATCCAACCTCCAGGGGGCAACACAGTGTGGTTCCTCCTCTGAACTGTGGTTTCCTCCTCCCTATCAGTTATGTCAATGTTGAATTACATATTCAACTGTGTTAACTTTTTTAATTGCCTTCTCCTCCAGTGACTACTTGTCTCATGATAGTAAGAACTACCCCAGTTTTACAAGCTAGGAAAGTTCACAGAAACTGTATAAAAAAAAAGTGTCCACTGGATAAGTAAGAATATTGATAATGCTAACTGGTCACAAGGACTTCATGGCATGACTTCCAAGTTAGAGGAAATTTAAGGTGAAAAATGGATAGGTGGAAGGTAAAACGTTCTGGTCAACATTATAACGAAATCGAATGTCCCATTTTCTTCATGCTTAACCATTTCATTAAAACCAGACAGAATCTTAAGTCAAATTCAATCTGGTTGAATTTAAGTATCCATGCTTTCAGGTACATTAGTATAATTAAAACCCACCAAAATGCTACTCACTAATAAGACTATTAGTTGGTAATTTTAAAAAAGGACAAATAAAAGTGTTCCTTTTGGCATTGAACTTAGTATCTAGCACGAGATTAAAAAGTTAAGCTATAACAATGCTAAAATTCTTGTCTACAAAAAAAAATAGAAAAACAAAATAAAATCTAACTAGGCATGTGAAGAAATGCTTCATGCAGTATATATGAGTTTTAAGTGTTTCCAATACAAAATTGCGTGTTCTAAAAGAAAACCTAGGAGTTCAGTGAAGCTTAAGCAGTATGGATTTTCCCTACAAAGTCTTCTGCAATCGCCACACAAATAACAGACAAGAAGAAAGCACAGGACTCAAATCCCTGTCTTATCACAGGGTCAATTTGCTCACCGTTTCCTGATTTTTCTTTTGTTCTCATGTTAAAATGAAATTCAGAGAGAGGAAAACAAACACATCATCTTTGGAAGATGATCTCCTAAATGTCTTGGTCTGCACTGGTAGAATGGTAAAGAGAAGAGGAGGCAAGAAAGGAATAGGAGATAGGACTTTAAGATGAAGAGGTGGGTACCATGAGGGGAACAGAAGGAGGAGGAATTAATTCGCCGATACATTAATTATAAAGAATAAAGAAACAAGGCACAAATAAAGACTCAGTAGGTAGATCTCACACATAACCCTGTAATTGAGTTAGAACGTGGTATCAAATCCTTTATTCCTGCTATGTATATTACGGAGTCTCGGAACACTGCAGAGACCCTGGAGGCAATCTTCCTGGAGCTACTGTTTCGCTGTCAAGCTCCTACCTATGATTGGCAAGCTTCTAACAATCACTTGCACATGCTATGGTCCTGAGAAAAAATTTTGAGCAGAACAACCTACAGCTGAGTCTCCCCAATGCCACTGTAGGCCTCAGAGACCATTCACTCTGGCTCTGTCTTACGACACATCTGGGAAAGCTTGCGTCCGTAGAGCTTAGATGTGCTGCATTCATATCATCACGGTTAGCAGACTGTTTCTGTTCAGTGGTCCAAAATGTTTGGAACACCGATTAAGTTTCCTAGAGTAATCAATAATTGTCCTTAAGTTGCTACAGTATTCCCAGTCCAGGGTCCAAGACCTTTGGGGCAAAGAACAACATTTCCTACGATTTGCCTCGGTAAGGTGAGCACCCACCTATGGTGGACCACCTATGGTGGTGGCTGTGACACAGAGAAGTCTGACATCTGCAGCTGTATTCAAAATGTAAAGACATGAAAAATATTATTGTAGAAGCTTTACATTTTTCTAATACTGAAAATACAGCTAAAAAGTGATTGCATCTCAATTGTGTACTAGATTTTTTATGAACTATTCTAAAAATTTGTGTTGTAAAATGTGCAAAACAATGCCTTTAAAGCTTATGATATATACAGGACTCAAAGTAAAAAATATTATTAACAATCAAATTTCAAGTGGAGTCTAAAATACAGTTAATTCACAAAATGATTTCTTTAGAGACAAGTACACTATCAAAATAAAAAAAACTAAAGGAATGGCTGGAAAACATTTCTTTGCATGGGGTTTTAAATTATGACTTTTGATATTTCCCTGAATTGAAGTATTAATTCCAGTAGTTCATTTTACATAAATATATAACTGGCAAAAATCTAGTGCATAAAGCTATTAGCACTAATAAACAGGCTAATTCTTGTTATTGCACTATTAAATTAAATACTGAATGTTTCGAACATCAGAGGGATTAAGGTTCTCACTTACCAATCTTGAGCAACTCAATTTAAAATTCCAAAAGCAAAACCAAGGATTAGCTCAAAGCAAGAGGGATCCCTGGGCAGCCTTAACACTCAGAGAAGCCATGAGATAGAAGGTATGTAAGCAGGACTACCAGATTCTGCAAAGAAAATCTAATAATACAGGATCCTCACTTTTAGTTTTGGTGGTGGTGATGGTTTTGGTGGTGGTGGTGGTGGCGGTGGGTTTGGTTTGGTTTGGTTTGGTTTTGTTTTGTTTTGTTTCGTTGTTTGATACAGGGTCTCTCCATAGAGATCTGGTTGTCCTGGAACTCACAAGGAGTAGACCAGAAGGACCTGGGACTCACAAAGTCTCTGCCTCCAGACACGAGCATTAAAGGTATGCCCCACCACACCCGACAGGATGCTCACTTCATTTTAATTTCACAAAGAGGAAAAATAATTTTGTGGTTAGAAATATTACATGGGACATAGCTCTACTCCACGATTACTTGTTCTTAGTATGAAATTTAAGTTTAACTGAGTTTCCTGAAACTCATCTGCCAACCAAGACAGAGGTAGGCACATAGACTCTGACTCATAGCCTACATCCATCAAGGACCTTGTACATTTTCTTCAAATGCTGAGAGTCTGTCGGAATCCCAAAACCTTGTTATAAAACCAAAATTAGATAGTGTGCACTTGTAGATATTCACTTATCTTGTTGTGTTTAATAATTCTGTCTGGGTTCACCTGAAGTGGGGAGTCATTTTTACAGAGAGATTATTAATTTTAATCCCAATTGTTCTTCCCTGAACCCAGCAGATATAAACAGTATTTAAAAATCTTACATTATTAAGCCAGACAGAAAACTAAGATTCATTTGAAGAAAATGTCTACAGCAAATTGATAGCCATCACCAGTAAACTTCTCACCATCAGAAGTCACTGGTTTCCACGGAAAGATGGGGTTTTCTGTGGCCAATAAACTAAACTGAAAAATCTCCAGCCAACTGTAATAAACACAGAATTGAAAACTAATAAAACACCATGGGGCATTTCAAGGTAACTCAGCAGGAGAGAGCTCACCAGTATAGATGTGTTTACAGATGGTGACTAAAGATATAATAATAATTAATCTGCTTTTGAACTAATGAACAAATCACATGCTTCCTTAAAATACAAAGCACAAAGCTCTTAGCTGCTAATTAAGTTCAGGAGTGGAATAAACACTTGACTGGAAGTAAAAAAAATAAGGCTCATAAACAATAATATACATCTGTCTGCATCCTACCAGCCTGACTCAGAAGAAACAGTGCCTTATTCAGAACGCAAGAGCTGACCCGTAGCTCTCGTTCACCTGTGGCTTCTGCATCTTAACAAGACCCATGGTCATTCACTGCTGGATGGATTATACTTCCTTAAGGAATTTTTTAAAGTAATTGCTCTAAATTCGGCACAAGAATGCTAAATGTAGCATTTTAAAAATAATGATAATATTTAAGGCATGTTCACTTCAGCATAGCAAAACAAAAGGGTACATACTCCAAGTCTGGTAAATTAGCTACTCTGCCTCCTCTCTGAGTTTTAGAGTTGGCCACATGAATAAGCGTTCCTCGTGCAGAACTGGACAGAATCAGACTGATTCTTGTTCGTAGACAACAGAAGAAGGAAGGAAGATGATAGGCAAGTAGACAAAGAGATGAAGACAGACCAGCAATTGACATACTACATTACAGCCTACACCAATAGCATTTTTTTTCTCTTTTTAATTTTTGCAGGGGAAAAAAAAGTCAAAATATAAATACTTTACAATACATGGAAACTAAGACACTAAGGAACCTAAGGAAGTTGTGCATAACCAAGGCACTATCAGAATACAGCTTTACAGGGGCTAATGCTATTTTCCTGCTCCAAGACCAAAGCACCACCCGTAACCCAGAGCCCAGATCGTAGAAAATCTAAACTATTTACTATCTTGCTCAGAGAGAATGATGTGAGAATCATGACTTGAGATGAATAAGAAGACAGATGGCATCTACCACAGCCATCTACTGTCTGCAGGAATCGATATGGTGAAGAACAAGAATTGAGAAAGGGCAGGGACTCCTTAGCAGTATGCTTTGGCTGTCCTAGACACTGGTCTTCTTTAGTACTTTTCCCATTCCTCCTCCATCTGACTATATGTAGATCTTCCTTCTACAAACTAGATGAGGCTGCATTGCCTTCATGCACTGGTACCTTCCTCTACAAGTCAAAAAAGAAAAAGTAGGGAGGGTAGAAACCTTGTTCCACCCATCACCACCATTGATTCCCTTTGCTTTTAGTAATATATTTCAGCTAAGGCTACTTAGCGAGCTATCTCAAAAAATATACTATTTTTTTAAATAAGAAAACAGATTATCTGTTCTTTGAGTGGAACAGAAGTATTGAAGGAAAATGTTATGACACTGTGTTGTTCTAGAATAAGCAATGGAAATACAGAAATCTTTGTGAGAAATAACAGTTGTGGGGCAGGACAAACAGAATCAGGTCAAACTCTTTGATTCTCAATGCTAATAAAAAAGAAGATGTAAAGAAAAAAACCCACAAGCATTCCTACAGTCAAACTATAAAAAGACTTGACCACATACACCAACCCTGCCTACCTCATAGCTTCACCAGGCCCCCAGATTTTCACATGGAATTACTGAGAAATAACAGCTGGCTAGTCTGCTGAAAGGCCACTGTAGCATCCTCTGTTCCTAAAATATGACACTGCTTGTGGTAAGGTAATCCAGATAATTTCTGAATATTTCTTATTATTTTTATAGGCTAGATTTCTGAAATGAAAAATTATTTGTGATTTCAAGACCACACGGCTGCAGAAAAGCTAAGATAAAAGCACATAGTAAGACCACGCCTCAGTCCCAGGCCATCACTCTATGGTGACAAGAAGGTAAAAGACTCAGATAACATTCACCAGATAGATAGCCTACCTTCTGCTTAGTCAATAGAATCATACTTGCCTCTAACCACAATCAAGGAAGGTGGTCATCGTCTCATAGAAGACAAACTATGCCTCCAGTAAAACACATCCTCAAAACACCACCACCTTCAGACTGTCTGCCCTTCCCAAAATCTGACTATGTGCCCAAATGATTTATTTCAGGCACACTGTGAATGAGTTTTCTCCAACATACATAAAGGGAAATCTGCATTTGGAGAAATAGTCCGTAGTGAGTCCCTCCCCTCACTCTATAATCTTTTGAAAATTCTTATATAAGGCTATATTTGTGGCTATTTATAACTTTTATAACAATGATATAAAGATTTCAAAGAGCCCAACAGAACACAAAGCCAAGGTCACTCAACAGTTAATCCTATTGAGCCATCTCTTCTAGACATCTTGGAGGAGAGAATAAAAATAAATGCCTTACTGGGTTGTGTAGCATTTTGTTTGCATGGTAGCTCTAATATCTACACTTGTAGAAACCCTGTCCTCTGTGAGAGCCTTCACCCTATTGCCATCTTCGCCCAGATCCTGTGACTCACAGGAAGTATCTTAGAAGTAAAATACTGTCATCCTCACTTCCAAATAATAATCAATTTCCTGTCTATTCCAGGTTAAACTCTAGAAGCAGTTTTCCAATAGAATTATCAAGATATATGTTGTGTGGGTCCCATGATGATTTTAGAGCAGAAATTATACAATATGGCTTAAATAGGCTTTTGTGGGTTGGCCTGGAAACCTAACACTGTTACTATGGAAAATGTTCAAACTCCACAAACAACTCTGTTCCCAGTGAACTTTTGAATGCAACAACCTATTTTAAATTGGGGGACTGTGTATTTATTTAGACTTAAAACATACAGAAATGAAGTTATTAGGTACAAAATAGAATAGTTAAGATTCTAGACTTGGATTGATAAATGTCCCTCTGCCATCTTGGATACAATGATGGATTTAAACATAAGAGTTTGCATCCTCTTGCAGTACTAAGCAATGATGCAAAAGCAAAATTAAATATCTACCAGATTCTATTTTAAACTAAATTCATATTGAAGTTTAGAATCACCTTACAAAGTAATTAGGTGTTAGGCTATGTATTGGAACATAATCACTCCCTGTACCAAAATCTTCCATTTTTTCTATCTTTGGGGTCATTGGGAAAATTGTTCAAAGCAGTGGTCATCGTGGGTATCTGGGGAGCCTCAACTAGCTAGCAAAAATAATCTTTGTGAATATGTAAAGTCAAATTCAAATCTTTAAAAAAAAATGTGCTTAAAATCAACAAACAGCTATCCTGTTCTCTTTCCTCCCAAACATAAAGGTCCATTTCTTCTTCTCCCTCCTGTACCTCTTCCTGGTTTTATTTGGTTGGGGCTTTTTTGTTTTGTTTTGCTTTGCTTTGTTTTTTGTTTTTCAAAACAAGGTCTTCCTGTGCTGCTCAGATTCATTCAAGGCATCTTCAGGCCCCAGAACAGCTGAAATTGCAGGCCTACAAAAACCAGGGCAGCAGGTGAACTTCCTGAGTCCATACAAGCCATAGATTTGAATATATTAAGAGAACACTGGTTAGCTGGCAGGCCAAAAGCTAGGTTTTTGTTTGTTATGTGGTGGTTGTGGGTGGTGGTGGAGGTGGTGGTGGGTGGTGGTGAAGGTGGTGGTGGGTGGTGTTGGTGGAGGTGGTAGTGGGTGGTAGTGATGGTAGTGGTGGTGATGGTAGTGGTGGTGATAGTAGTGGTGGGTGGTGGTGGTGGTGATGGTAGTGGTGGGTGGTGGTGGTGATGGTAGTGGTGGGTGGTGGTGGTGGTGGAGGTGGTGGTAGTGGAGGTGGTGGTGGAGGTTGAATTCTTCATTATTCAAGATGTAAACAGTATAAACAGTATCATCTAAGGGCCCAAATATATTGCAATATTATTTTATTTTTCCTTTTATTATTCAAGGCATCTAGGGATCCAAACATATTGCAACATTTACTATCTTAGCATCCGCAAGAGCTGGAGCCTGGAACCTAGTAAGTATCCAGTTCCATTGCTTTCCATCCTGTTCTCTCTCACAAGCACACTGCCTTCACAGGGATATATGTCACAATTCTCACCAAGCTAGTCAGCTGAAAGCCAGAATCCACTCTGCTGACAAATGTATGCACCATCTCTAAAGAGTAAATTCTAGAAGAATCTTTTATCTGAAAGTGAAAGTGAATTAACTTATCTTTACCTCAAATACAATATTATGATTGAATGCTATGGGTGCTTTTCAATGCTGTAATTACTATAACATATTTAAATTCTGATGAAATCATAGACCTTGAAGTTGGCTTCTAGGGAACTGGCATGTTGAAGAAACAGAAAAAAGAGCTTCACTTCATAAAAGGGTAAAAAGAAAATAGCAATTCTAATTGAAATCAGAGGCTGATATAATATAGAAAATTCTATTTTTGTTGAGATCTTTTCATCTTTTCTTTGTGAACTCTTGGTTTTTAAAGTATCCCACAATTTTCATCTTTGACATAGATCACAAAGGTCAGTAAATGCCTGTAAAAATAACATAAAATATAAACAGTGACAACATCAAACAGTAAGGCTTAGACCTAGGTGTTCATAATGCCTTGAAAATTAGCAGTGAGATGCTGGTACTTGTTCGTTTGGTTAACTTGACTGCCCCTGTGAGCACATCTCTATGTACTGCTCCCTAGAAATGCAGTCTCCCAGTGCTAATTAAAGAATGTTTTTAACTCCTCACAGATCACTTGAATGTTATACATGCACATCTTAATAATCACTTTTTTTGCCTTAGTTATATTCACTATCACTCTGTCCTTTCTCTCTTCATTAAATCTATGAAATGATAGAGGCCCCCGCCAGGTAATATGGAAGGAGCAGCCACTACCTCAGGTGCTTGTCATTGGACAAAACTGAAGCTGTAGTCTCAAATCTCCAGAAAGTCCTGTTCTGCACAGGTGAGACCTGGAAAAACCCAAAGCCTGCACAGGGCAGCTCATTCTTCTTTTTCAGTGTATGAGCTTCAAAATGCGTAACTTTAAAAGGGGGCTTCAGGGAAAAAGCATTAACATTATAGAGGAAAGAAATTTGTCAATGTCCCTGCACTATACTTTTCATTCACAAATTGTAAGTTTTCAAATGAAAGCATTTAAATAAACTCCCCTCCCCACCCCTAGCTCCAGCACTCCATTAAACACATTTATCTCTTGGGCCTTATTCCAAAGTTGAGAGAAATCCGTGGCCAGAGATGTAAATAAAGCAGGTTCTCTATGATGCTCTTCATGCGTTTCTCCCCAAAGTGCAATTTGCCCTTTCTCAATAACGTTTCTATCTTCTGTTATATATACTTCACGTTCAAAATTCTCCAATCCCACCTCACTGCCAGCGTAAAAGCAAACTCGCATCCTCATGGACCCACGAGGAGCCTCCAATTTCTCAACAAGCAGAAGCTCTACAAATTTCTGCCATGCCCAAGAGAAGAGCAAATCAAATTGCTTTTGAAAGCTACAAAAAGAAGCAAAATCTAAAAGCTTTCATTCTTAATCTAAAAACAATGCATATGTATGAGAGACACTGAAGTCTAAATATATACTTTGTATTTCACCCACACTGCTTATGACTACAGATTTTTGCCAAAAATATTACATTTAAGCATAATACCTCAACTTTTTGAAAATCTCCAAATCCCTCATTTCCTCCCCACTGCCTACCCCCATCCAAATACACTACTACAAACTTCTGGTAAAAGATATAAAATCTTATCTGAACAATGAAGAAGCTAATATATCCTGACAGAAAAGGTCTGGGCTTGGGAGCTAATATATCCTGACAGAAAAGGTCTGGGCTTGGGGATTGTCCCTTAGTTTACAGGAAAGAGTTGATAGAGCCTCTGCCTTAATGAAATCATAACAGTGAAGAATTTACTTAATATCTCTGAAGCTCAGCTACATAATGTTCTCTAAGGGCAAATAAGCATATTGAGAGAACCTATGAAGCTAGGACTCTCAACTCCACAACTATTAGCATTTGGGGCCACATAATTCTTTTCTAGAGGTGTGTTCTATACATAGAAGGATATTTAAGATACTAAATGCTACCAGAACCTTCCCTCCTAATGATAACCCATAAGTCTCTAGTTGCTGTCCCAGATGTTCCAAGGCAAAATTTTGCCATGTTGTAGCTTGTGAATTATCCAATAATAGAAATGTTTAATCAATAGTAATCACTATTATAATTGTCCTTATCCACACATATATCCACTAGACATTGGTTATGAGATAAAAATTGTGATACAACCCACATTTCAAACTTTCTATATACTACCTTTGAAAACACCCATCACTGACATACAGGATGTCCTCATTTGCTCTTGGTTGCTGTGATTACACTGGTTGGTTACACTGACCAAAGCCAACCTGGAGAAGAAAGGGGTTGTTGTTGTTGTTGTTGTTGTTGTTGTTGTTTATACTTCTACATTGTAGTCCATTATCAATGAACTCTAGAATAGAAACTTGAGCAGGAACCAGGAGGCAGGAACTGAAGCAGAGACCATGGAGGGACACGGCTTACCAGTTCATCCTTCCTTCCACAGCATAATCCCACCTGTCCAGCAATGCCATTGCTCACAGAGCACTGAGTCCTCTAGCATCAATTAGAAATCAAGAACATGCTCCCGAAGACAGGCCCAAAAGCCAATTATGATAAAGACAATTCCACAGTTGAGGACCCCTCTCCTCAATGTATTGACAACAAAGATCAGCCATCACCAATGGCAGGAATGATTGCTGACGCCTGAATGAGATTCAATGTGATGCCTATGGTCTTATGAGCAGAAAGGGAATTTGAGAGAGACAAGAAGGAACATAAAAACCCACATCTTTGACAGGTGAAGAAAGGATGGCCACGAAGCGCCACGTTCCAGCCATGGTAATTCGGAGCAGGGCTGTGGCAGAAATGCTGACACACTCCTAGTTCAGCTAATATTTCACTCCACCGTGACAGGTATATTGGGAAATTCCATGTTACACTGTCAGACTTTCCAGCGTCTACCCACTGTCCAGTGTGTTTTCACACTATGTCCCCCTGGTTCTGGCTAAGCTCCTGAGGCTCTCTTCCTGTTTCCATCACCTTTCTGCCCAGGTCTTCGGAAGACTGACAGTTCTCTGGTTAGACTCCAGAAGACAAATTTAACTGAGGCAAGGTCGGGTAGCAAGAAACCAGTATCCTGTCTGTTTACTGTGCCATGACAAACATTTTCATGGCAGCCACCATCCACCGAGGTAAAACAGTCAGCCTTTCATAGCCCCACTTAATCAACAGACAGTGCTTGACCAGATTGAGTTTTGTCTCTAGATTCAACACAAATACTACTTACTGCCTGTTAAATTTTCTAAGAACGTTTGATGGCATGACATAGTAACTACCTGTTCTGCATAAACAGCATGGAATGGACTTATCAGCATTATGATTAAAGATACATCATCTTCCCTCCTATAATTTTGTAACTCACACTTACTAAAGGGTCCAGGGTAAAGACATAGTGTCAAATGTGTTACTATGTTCTTGAATTAGAGAATAACCAACCAAAAAGTTAAGCAAAAATTTAAAAAAAAAAATCTTGATTTTTGTCTAGTTACTAATTACAGTGATTAAGGAGACCAAGATCATCTTTATGTTCCCATGGTCACAGCTGGATTCCCTCATCTGACCTGTCTCTGTCACTGTTCTCCTTGAAGCATCAACTCAGATACTTCAAGTTGATCAATTTGCCTGATAAATGACTCCATATTACTATAGTACAGGAATATACAAAAAAAATTGCCTCATGAGGCAGAAAGTGGGGAGGGGTTTGAAGGCTAGTAAATCTTACCTCCTTGTTTTATCAAGTTTTGGTCATCAAGACAGCAAATCATAATTTCACCCATTTCAATTTGCTTTAAATAATGCTGTGGCTGTCACACATTGGATGTCAATAATGACAGCTAAGGCATCAGACTTCTCTGACATTGTTTCAAAACGAGGAGCTCCCAACAAAACCGTCAGGCAAGCCAGAAAATACAGTTTACTTACATTGTGTTTTACAATTAAAAGGCTGAAGTATAATTGAAAAGAGATTTAATTTTTTTTTTAAATTTGTGTCTATACCTGTGGGTCTGTGCCAGTTTTTGTTCACCCCCATGTATATAGGTGCCCACAGAGGCCTGAAGAGGGCGCCCTGAAAGGAGTAAAACAGCCTTCATAGTGCTGGATGAACAGTGAGTACTCTTAACTGCTAGGCCACCTCTCCAGCCCCATGAAGATAATTCTTCATGAAAACATGGGCTATCTTAATACTAAAGAAACAGGGGCATCAACATCTATGTTGGCCTAACATTAACCATCCTACCCATATAAGTCAGGAGCCTGTGACCTTCCCTTTATGGGAAGCATAAAGACTAATAGTGTTCCTGACTTATTTGTCAACCTCAAAGTCTTAGAAACACTAAAGCAAGAAAAACTGAAAAGTCACAGAGGACCACCTTATTTGGCATCTCTTATTTGTGAAATTGGGATAATAAGACATCCCCATAGACTTCTTGTGAGCAGCAAACTAAAGAGCGAATGTGAAGCACATATGCCCAGGCCTGGCTCAGGAAAAGCTTCATAGAGGTTCAATATTCTGACTCCTCAAAACAGTCCCAGAGCCTCTCTTCACTGCCAGCTAAGTAAGTAAGAACCAGAGAGATTATTTTGTTGCCTCATCCAGTTCCCAGAAGACAAAAATGTAAAAACATAGAGGAAATCCCTTCAGCTTTTCAGATGGCGTGGCAGCTGTCGGTCCTGCCCATGCTTACTCCTGAATTTGCTGCCTGGGGCTACCATAGCAAAGGACCACACACCAGGTGGCTTAAATCCACAGTCATTTATTTTCTCCAAACTCTAGGAGATAGAAGTCTAACATGATGGTGCCCACAAGGCTGTGCTTCCCTTGGGATTCTGGGTAGAAACCTCCCTTGCTTCTCCCACCTTGCGATGGTGACTGTGGACATCAGCATCCCTGACCGTGCAGCAGCACAGCTCTGACCTCTCTGCTTCCTTGGCTGCCTCCCCTTGCATATCAGTCTCTGTCCCTTCTTGTCCTTCAAGGATACCGGGCATACTGGACCAAAGGCATGTCCTACTACAATGGACCTCATCTTACTCTGATTATACCTGCAGACTTCCTTTCTATTTTAAATGAGGTCATAATACATGGGATTAGAGCTGGTACACATTACTTTGGGGGGAGGGGGTAAGAATCTCCTACATCCCTCTAACCAGAAAACAGTTTATTTTACTGTGGTTTGGTTTGGCTTTTTTTGGTCAGCCTTAAACCTGCAAAACGTGAAGTTCTTGAAATGTTATTCATGCTAACTGGCCAATTCAGAAGGATTGTAACAAAAAAGCAACTATGCCTACTTAACTATGTTTACTTCCCAAGCTCATTAGTGGTTCCATGTGGTGAGAAAAAATTTCCCACTCTCTGTATCAAATTTAGCACATTTATTTAGTCTGAGTCAATGCCTAAAATATCCTTTCTTACATTTAAGCCAATTTTCCCCAAGGTCATGTAGCAGGAGAGAAGTCACAGATCTTGTTCCTGTGAGTCAATCACTATGAAATATAGAGCTGAATTTTATGAAAGGGAGCTGGGCTATGAAACGTGCCCAGAATTAGGGAGAGCTGATTTTTATGTAATTCTTTATTATTCTATTTAATTCACATTTGAACTAAAAGTCAAAGTAGGACTGATATAGAGTGAATTAAAACTTTGAAAGAATTTTACTATAACGAGGTAGCATATATTCCAAGACTGAACAACAATCACAATCTCTCTCCAGCCACAGTTCAAGGTACAAAGGGGGTGCTCGGTATCTTCAGTTACTACCCTTTAAGCAAGTGATAGTTGAAAGAATACCGTTTCTCAGCTTACCCTTATCAGAAACATAAAACATGACTTTCTAGGTTATGTGTAAAAGTTTCCCATCTGGGAAGTTTTCTAGTAGAATATTTCTTAAGAGGATGAAAACTTAGCTCAGTTTGTGAACACTTGTTTGGCATGCATGAAGTCCTGGGTTCATTCCCCAACCCTACCTAACACCAGGCATAACAGTGCATACCTGGAACACAAAGAATGGCAATGTGGAGGCAGAAGGACTGAAAGCCACCCTCTGCAATGGAATGTGTTTAAGGCCACCCTAGGCTAAGGACTATCGCGAAAAGAAAAATGGGTGAAATTTTAGTTGATTTTAATAAGGTAAAATTAAGAACATTACCTAAAAATGAGCTAACCCAGCCTGTGGTAACAAAGCAATCTGTATCAAATGTTTATTAACATACTTTGGAAAAGTCACTATCAAGTTGAATCCAGTGAAGGAAAAAAAAAATCTTTTCACAGCATGAAACCATTGAGCCATACACATAAGACTTTTGCAGAATTTCAGAATTTGGATGACATTTTCTTGTGAGAAATAAACCACATTTTATATAAATCTTTATCAAAAATTCTAGATGATAAACTAAATCAAAATTACAAGTAAATACATTTAGGCAGAATGAGACTGCCTATGTTTGCTGCCACACGGACATCCCAGAAACTCCACGAACTTGGGACAGCCCAGAGCAGCCCTCAAGTGCACAGTGATAATGATGGTTGTACCAATGCTGAGGGCTTTACTGATGAGGTAAAATGACCATAATGTTCACACACCTGGCAGATACACAGATACAGCAAGCTGCCTGGCCTCAAAGTAAGCTGTTATGAAATACTGCTCAGACAAATAATATACTTGATTCATCAATGATCAACACCATTAAGACATTAAGATAGCTCTCTCTCTCTCTCTCTCTCTCTCTCTCACACACACACACACACACACACACACACCTAGATTTAATTTTTCAAATAACTTAATTGTCTTTTAATTGTACTGACAATTTTTGGTCCTTTAAAAGTCACTCACTCCCATAAGCCTCTAGCAGTGCATGAACAGAAGAACTTCACTCCTTCCTAATATTTTTGACTACATAAAAGGCAAATGACATATCTAAACCAAGAATCTTGATAAATGGTGCCACATAAGCCAGAAAACTACTCAGCAATGTAGATAGTTAAACTTAAACTTTAATTTTAAATTTTAGAGAAATTTTTTACTTAAAATGTTAGAGAAAGTGAAGAGTGTGTGTGGATGTGGCTGGGTGTGTGCACATCATGATACATGTATGGAAAGCACACTATCAGGTTGTTTACTTCACTGCTGACAATCTCCATAGGAGCCTGGGAACACCATCGATGCTTTGGAAAGAGACACAAAACATGTTGGTTCCTGTTCAAATCTTGGGTTTTGTCTTTTATGGACTGATCTATCTTGATTGACTATGAAGAATGAAGTCCTTTGTCCAAAAAAAAAAAAATTGTGTCAAGTCTTTTCTTACCAACCAAAATTAAAGTCTAGACAGAAGTCAACCGAGCCTGGCAAGTTGGTCATAGAAATGCAAAGGTTAGGACTAGGGAGCCTTTGAGATCGTGAACTTTTAGCTGGATGGTTCTCTACTAACTTCTTTGCTGTCTCTGATGGTAAAAAAGAAAGGTGGTTAGGTTGTACTCGATGCTGTGTGTCTTATGTAATAGCAAATACAAATTCGCTAAAGAAACTTCTTCAGCAGAATTCTACTTAGATCTCACTGGTCGCTGTAGTGACAGGAATCTTTGGGAAAATAAAAAAAAAAAAAAAAAAGCCTGACCCCTCCCTCTTTTCCAACCTTAAACATGGCTTACACTAGCAGTGGCATCTTGAAACCAAGAGTCAATCAACAAACAAAATGAGTAGCTCTCTGAGTGGGGCACAAAATAGTCTCACTTTAAAACTATGTCTACAGAAGGAAAGATCATGCTTCCAAAGTTTTCAAATCTTCAGCCAAAAATCTGAAACATCATGAGGCTGACAGGGTGATGTCAGGGGGCCAGATAAGCCCAACATAAGGCTCAAAAGTGATAGTTACAGAGCCTGGGCATCAAGGTAGCTCAGTCAGTACATGTCACACAAGCCTGGAGACCTGAGTTCACTCTACAGCACCCATGTGAAGAAAAAAAAAGGTGGGTGTGTCACTGGAGAGCTATGTGGAAACTGGCTCTCAGGGGCCTTTGGGGCCAGCACTCTAGGCAATCAGTAAGCTCAATGTTTACTCTAAGATACTGTCTCAAAATATAAGTGGAAGACTGACTGAGGAAGACACTGTTGTCAACCCCTAATCTCCACACACACATGGCACATACACACAATTATAGCTTCAAGGACACACAAAAGGGAGGTTCCATATGGACATTCAATTATTAATATTCATATTTGTCATCATCACTTGACAAGTATCTCTTTTGTTTTGTTGGCTGTTTGAGACAGGGTATTACTATATACCTCATTCCGACCTCAAATCAACATGTGAGGTCGGCATGAGCCTCTTGCCTCAGCATCTCAGGAGGTGGAATTACGGATGTCCACCACAATGTCCACTCTAATATGAATGTCTCTGAATATTGAGGGTGATTGCTTGATATCTAGATAAAACAGGTCTGAAAAGATGAGAAATGTCAGAGTAGTGAGAAAATTTAAAACATCTTTATATCTTATAGTTTTCAGCCAAGCAAAAACAGAGACTGTAAATTCTAATAATGGAAAATAAACAGAATGTAACAGCATGAACAAATCTTAATGCACTTTTTTCTGTGTGTTAGAGTGTGTGTGTGTATGTGTGCATGAGTGTGTGTGTATGTGTGTGCAAGTATGTGTGTGTGAGTGTGTGTGTGTGCATGAGTGTGTGTATGTGAATATGTGTATGAGTGTGTGTATGTGTGTGTGAGTGTATATGTATGTGTGTGGGTGGGTGAGTGTGTGTGTATGTGTGTGCAAATGTGTGTGAGTGTGTGTGTACATGTGTGTAAGTATGTGTGTGCATGTCTGTGTGCATGTGTGTATGTCAGAAGCAAGAGCCCAAGTGAAGAAGTCATAAATTATAATGCTGAAAAAAAATTCATGTTCCAAAATAAGACTTGTTTTCTTCAGCAGTCTGGATAACATTTTACCTTGTGTTCAAACTATCCATGCATGCAATGAATGCAGCTTATTCAACCTCAAATTATACCCCACTTCTGATCATCTTGTGGAAACTCAGTCCGTGTCCATGGAAATGTAGCATCGTGCTGTAAAGCTTAAGTAAAAGAAATAATACTTGGCATTTAAATGCAGGAGGCACCTTTAAATTGTCTCTCATTTTTAATTAAATATTTCAGCCTACAAAACAGGCTAAAAATATAATATTTCATGGATTCAATCAGCACCCAAACTGGTTCTGGTCATCACAGTGCTCACCTCTACTCTATGATTTATGCATAAGTGACTGGTTTTCCCTTGAACTCCATCTGCCTATTTTGTATATCACAACTCACCGATGTCACTTCAGTGTACGTGGATGGGAACTGATCACAGCTGAAGCTTATCACTCCTTATCCTTTAGCAAAGGGGTGGGGGGGGTCTTATTCATTTGCAAGGTCGCTTTCCCCATGAGTATCTTCTACATCTTTCTTCCCATCTTTTTTGCCACCACTCGCAACATTCATTGTAACCACCTCTTCTAGTCTTCACCTAGCACTGGCTGCTCACTGTAGGACCATAAATCCATTCCTATACAAAGATAATGAACAATGCTCTTACAACTGCAAATGTCTTCTAAAGACAGGTATTGTATCTAAGGCTCATACCCACCTTACCTGACCAACCCCAAGTACCATCCTTTTTGCAAGAAGAGATATGACCTGCTTTGTGCCATGCCATACACATAGCCACTGTGTGCTGGTAAATGTTTAGCTCCAGCTTTGATAGAAAAAAATCGTGTGTGTGTGTGTGTGTGTGTGTGTGTGTGTATGTGTGTGTGTGTGTATGTGTGTGTGTATGTGTGTGCAAAATACATATATTTGTGTATATGTCTGTTATAAATTGTGCTGATATAAGAGACACATGGCTCCCAATTCACAAATAATAAAATTGCCTCACTCATCATTAACAGGAACACTTCTTTCTTGAGTTTGGTAACAATTTACAAATACTAGAAGAATGTTTCCACCATGTTTTCCAAGGTCCTTTCTATCTGACACAACTTAATGGCACCCTACCATCTTCACTCTGTTACTTTTTCATCTAGAAAATAAGCAAAACAAAACCCATGATTTAGAGTCAGCATTTGTCAAGTGTGTAGACATTACTACTGTGGCTAACTGCAAGAGTCCAGTGTAGAGTCAGTGAACAGAGGCTAGGGAAGAAGCACACCCTGCCCTCGGATAGACACAAAAGATAGAAATCATAGCAAACTAGGGAGGGTGAGCTTTTAATGTTCACTTTAACTTAGTGTATTTAATCATAAGAGCACAATTTATTTTTTGTTCACGGCTGCCCTTAACAACCAATGTACATGATTTCTCAAAGTTTAACCAGTCTGGCCCCAACAAGCCAGCATAACCCAGACCCATTACAACCTGTCAGATAAGTCATTTGTACCCACTGGTTTCACTGTGCCTGCTCTTGCTGCCAGTGCCCACATGGGCCTGCAGTTCTAAAGCCAGGGGAGCATTACATGTCCTTTATTTGACTATCTTTGAGCCTGTTCCATTTCCCTCTCTATTACTCTCTCATTCTTTCCTAGCTTCCCATATTCACCCATAATCCTCCTGAAAGGCTTGTGTTATGTGCGCCCCCTTCCCTGGACACTTTGCAAAAACAGTCACCAGGGCTTCAGTAAGCAAGGACTCTCCAGTAATCTCCAAATTTCTCTCACTCAGCAGGACATTCTGGTGTGCTGAACTCTATAACAGATTGCCAGCTGCCTTCCAAGGTAGCTCCCCTTCTTGTTTTCTTACTAATTAAGTAATTAGTTAGGTCATCATTTATACCTATCTCTCCCATTAGGCTATTTCACAGACACATGGGACATACTGATTCTTTCTCCCATATTCTCAGAACCCAATGCATTATCCAACAGAGAAAATGTTCTGGGAACAGATGAAGTCACAATCAATAATTAGTAAGGATTTCAAACACAGAAAGCCTAGAACACAAGTTAATGCCCACTGGGATTTTTTTTTCTCCTAAGTCTTACAGTCCTGAAAGGTACCCAGATGCAAACCTCACCAATAGGAGAGAATCCCAGGCTCGCTTCCCTACCACAGTTGTATCCAGTCACTGTTATTACCTACCTCCTTACTTCCTAAGTATATCCTTCAAATCTATCTATCCACTTGCTGCTATCACTGTGACTACTACCTCAGCTTATGCTCACAGTAAACTGGACCATACACTAGCCTCCAGAGCCCCTCAGCTCCCGTCTCTCCCCACTCCAAATCAATTGCACGCTGCCACCAAAACAAAGTTAACAAGAACTATGCAACCTTCTGTTTAATAATCTATTAAGGCTGCTCAATCAATTATATAGACGCTGAAGTCTTCACTCCAAAACCTGCAAAGCCTTTGTCGTCAGAACCCATCTGGCTGCTCAGCCTCAAACACTCTCTACTTGCCCATGAGAAGTCCACACTCCCTGTAGTCACTTAGTCTCCCTCAGAGCTCTGGGCCTCTGCCTATTCACTCCGCCCTGCCTTGACCACCTTCGTCCTTTTACACTGTTATCACAACGCAACCTATATCTGCGTGCTGCAGAGTGTATTCCCGACCCCAAAGCATGTCTTCCTCTGCATTTTCATAGCACTTTGATCAATCAATCACTGTTCTTATTCCCTGCAAGGGTTGCTCCTTTGAACCTATGTCTTCCCCCACAGGATCATAAACTTCTGCCAGGCAGAGACAATGCATGGGAAGAAGCTGGAGCTCCTTTTACTGCTAGGAAACGCCAAACCATTTGTTCTGCAAAGAAAGCAAGCATCCAAGTAGCTGCTCTGCCTTTTAAAGCCACTCACCTTGAAAGTCATCCACTTACTTTAATGATGATGGCATGAATCCAAGAAGAAAAAAAATTGAAACAAACTTTCTGAATTATCTGGGGGAATGTTTTCATACTCTCTCAAGTAATAAATTTAAAAAAGAAAAACTTGTAAAGCGGTCTGAGATCTAAGAGGAAAAGATACAAAGGGTAACATAATTCTACGAGAAAATGAAGTGCGTAAAAGATTGCACAGTGGCTGACACAAAGGTTCCTGGTAAACTGTCTCACATGAGCATCTAAAGGCAGACTTGAAAATAGAAAGAAAGTATTGTTTCAAAGGGAAGCACTGGGATTTCAAGCACGGCACCAGCTCTTCAAAGATTAAGGGGCAATGCTGTTTCATTTTGTTTTTTAGAAGTAAAAATGGAAGCCAAGCATTACACAGAGTAAGCAAGTATTCTACCACTTAGCTGCACCCTCAGCCCAATGGTATTACTTTTTAAAGACATTTACAATACTTCAAAAGGATTGCTGTGGTAGACCATCTTAATGTTGATATATAATTATTAGTAAATCATTTGGTCCAATAGCAATAAGAATTCTTGAAAAGTAGTGTGAATAGATATTCTCTTAATGAGGCAAGAAACTAGGAAATGAATAAAACTACTGCACAATATTAAACAAAGTTAATATTTATTGACAGCCTTCTCAGAGTGGCTAATATTATAACTCTCCTATAACTCAATCTATAATACTAGGGTTTCTCAAATTCTTGTTATAACATAATCTTTTTTTCTTGCTGAAAGTAGGGCCTAATATCCCATAAATCTTGGGAAAGCTTGCTTTACTCGGGGCTGAAAGATTCTCAGGGAACCCTGACTTACAATCCCAATTAGCAGCCATAGAAAAGCCAAAGATGAGACTTCAACTTATTTGGATACTTTCATGACTGCTATGGTTTAGATGTAGATGTTACCAAGAGGCTCAGGAACTCGGGTTCATGTAATGTACTTGAGACATGGTGAATCTTTAAGACACAGAACTAGCAGAAGGCACCTGAGTGATAAAGGCAATGTCCTTGTGTAGAGATTAATGAAGAAATGCATTAGTTCTTACCCATATGGACTGACCTCTTGATAAGTAATTGGCCCTGTCTTTGAAGTACCATCCAGACAGTAGGATTCAGCCTGGAGGCTCACACCAGCACGTTATTTGGACTTTCCAACCACAAGAACGGTGAACGCAATACTCTTTCCTCTATAAATCACAGTCTCGGGGATTTTGTTACAGCATTCCAAATGGAGTCAGACAGTGATTTACTGAAGTTATTCTTATACCATGTCCTTAAGACAACCTTACAGTACAAACAAAACCATTAGCTATGGACAGATCCACAGCCTCTTCTGGAGTCCCCCATGAATTGAGCAGAGTGGGTTCACGTCTGTGCTGCTACCAAGACTCTGCTCAGGTTCTCCCGGAATGCACTGTTTCTTCATACACCCTCCATTTCTACACAGCTAATTCCTGCCTATTACTTTAAGGTTCATTTCATCCACTTTCCCTGGGTTGTCTTCACTGCCGACTGGCTAAAAATAACCAGCCCCATGGCACCTTTCTTGCTTACATGGAACTTAGAAATTCGCTGTTACATTACACAGAGACCAGATCCATATTGCACGAAGCAGGAGTGGGCTTTTCACGGGTTAATGTCCCTGACAGAAGAGGCTGGCTGATATGTTTCTACATAGTAGTTTCAATGTATGTAAATTTGGGTAGCTATCTTAATAGATTTGAAATAATTTTTAAATCTTCGAAGTGTTTTCAAGAATGTATTTGACTCTCAACCTTTGAAAGAAATGAAATAAGTATTTATATAAGAGAACCTGAACTTCACAGAACCAAGTACCTCTATAGATTAATTAGTGTATCCTGTTGCTTAGAACAGCACTTTACACAGTAGGTGCTTATCTGGGCATAAATTATCACCATCACCATCATCACCAACATCCTGAGAAAGGCTAACTTCAACTTTGGTCTTTTTCACAATTTAGCCCTCTTCCCACAAGGATCACTACCTGTATTTACAATGGATTCTGTTAATGCCACCCACACCCCATTACACTGTTTGAACATATGCCCACAGGCTTCCAACTGCTAATACATTCATTTCTTTGCCCAAAGACTTTCTCTAGACCTGCATTGCAGAATAGAAGCTCAGGGGACTTCTATACTCTCGAAGCATCCCTCAACTAAAGAATGACTGGTTTTATGGTAAAAGGCCCTAGGTCGGCGGCTTCTGAAGGAGTCAGCTCCAAAATGTGGTTTCCATAGCATCCCCAGACTTCTGTTTCTCTTGTTCAGAACCATAGCTGATTTAATACAACTTTTTCCTGTCTTCTCCACTTTGAGTGCTACATGTTTACTTTGCCTTTTGCCTCTAAGCAAATGACCTGTGCTCAAATCTTTGCCACAAACTCTAATAATTGGACCCCAAAAGAAATTCAATATGATAGAAATGAAATGCCTCTCTGTAAAAATATCAAAGGTGAAAAGAGAAGGAATCCTTTCAAAGCAAGGATAATTGCATTTTGCCCAGAGAAAACATCAATCTGCCAATGTACAGAAAACAAATACAAAGTAGAATTACTGTTAACATAAGAATTTTGATGTAATGATTGCCTGATATAAGAAAGAAACATTGTTTGGAACAGCAAAACACACATTCAAGAAGTTGTTGGGGAAAGTGCTGTCTTAAGGTCCACTTTATGCCTTAAATCTAACCTTCCTCAGGTCCTTAGGTCACTGACTCTAACAAGGCCAATGCAAAGTCTGTTCTCCAGCTGCCCTGAGCATCATGTCAAAATTGACCATGTACTTTCCACTGATAATTAACAGTAAATTGAAAAGGACGGGGGAGGGGAGGAAAGGCTATCTCGATAGGAATTCTCAGAGGAGATGGAGATAAGAGGATACATAGTTACTGTTTACCATGATGAAGCACCATTACCGAAGAAACTTGGGGAGGAAAGGGTTTATTTGGCTTACACTACCAAGTAACAGTCCATCACCACGGGAAGTCAGGGCAAGAACTCAAGCAGGGCAGGAACCTGGAGGCAAGAGCAGAACCAGAGCAGGAGCCATGGAGGGCTGCTGCTTACTATCTTGCTCAGCCTGCTTTCTTACAGAGCCCAGGGCCACCAGCCCAGGGGTGGCACCACACACAATGGGCTGGGCTCTTCCCCATCAGTCACTAATTAAAGAAAATGCCCTTCAGTGAGAGCTTGTGGAGGCATTTTCTTAATTGAGGTTCCCTCCCTTAAATGACTCTAGCTTGTGTCCACATAAAACCAGCCACAGAGGCAAGGTGGAGAGAAGGACAGATATAAAGTCTCCCAGAGAATCACCTGGTTGCCTGAGCCGAACCAACCAATCATATTTTAATTATAACTTTAAGGTCCAACGATAGGCCCGAAGTAGGATCCAGCTCAAGGGGAGGTCCCAAGGCCTGATAACTATTACTCAGGCTATGGAGCATTCACAAAAAGGGACCTATCTATCATGACTGCCCTCCGAAAGACCCAACAAGCAGCTCAAAGAGTCAAATGCAGACATTTGCACCCAACCAATGGACAGAAGTTGCTGACCCCTGTTGTTGAATTAGGGAAGGCTGAAAAAACTGAGGAGAAGGACAATCCTATAGGAAGACCAACAGTCTCAATTAATACACTGGACCAGCAAACAGACAACAAACACCAGCTGATATGAGGCCCCCAACAGACATACAGTAGAGGACTTCCAGGTCTGTGTTTATTCAGAGATGATGCACCTAACAAGAGACTGGAGGCCCCAGGGAGTTTAGAGGTCAGGGGGGTGGAGACAGAAGGGTGGGGAGAAGGTGTGGGATATGGAGCATTCGAAGGGTGGGGGGTGCGGGGAATGGAACATGGAGTGTAAAAAATAAATTAATGTAATGAAATAAACAAACAAACAAACTATGAGACATAACATACACATAGATTCAAATTAAAGGATTTGCTTTCCAGATTCTCCAGCTGCAAATTCTGAGCTAACATATCTTAGCTAATCTCTACATTCACAGGCTATTTGGTTTGGTTTCATTCTATTAACTCATTTCTTAGATATGGTTTACATCTTTAAAAGTTTACCTTTTAATCTATATAATCCAATAGTTAATAATAATCAAAAAGCTAATGCTGTAAGTCCTATCTAATACCACAGCCTTCCTATTGCTCCCCAAAGAAATCCCATACCCATGCAGCCTCAGCCTGCTTCCCCACAGGGTCATTCACTTGCACGAAATCATACAATATGTGGTCTTAAAAGCCTAGCCTATTTCATGTGGCATAATGTTTGTTCATGAGACCCATCCATCCTTAGTACTCCATTCCTATTTATTATGTACAATATCTTAATATGTAGAAATACCACCTTTTAAAAATCTTTGCAAAGGTAGTAAATATTTGGATTACTTCTACTATTTGCTAGAACGCATGGCTACATATATTCATACATACATTTCTATCTGAAAACCTATTCCCAATTCCTTCCTCTCGCCCTCCCTCTGCTTCCTCCTCCTGTTCTTCCTCCCCTTTCCTCCCTCTCAACTCCTTTCTCCCTCTCTTTTTCCTCTTTCCTTCTCTTCTCTCTCTCTCCCCCATTCCTCTTTCTCTTTTTCCTCTCTCTCTCTCTCTCTTGCTCTCTATCAAACCTCTCTCGCTCTCTCGCTCTCGCCCCCCTAACCCTAGGAGTAGTTCAGAAGTTCAGAGAGGTCTACTAACTTTTAAAACTGTTTCTCCAAGGATTGTGACAAACATATTGTTATATTAGACAAGTCTCTCTGCAAGTAGCACGAAGGATGTTTAATAATTCAGTTATGACAAGAGGCATGAGGCTCAGAATTCTACCACAAGTCAGAAAGGTAACACAGAAGCAGAAACAGGAACTGAAATGAGGCAGGAAACAGAAATGCCCTCAGAAAGATGAGGGGAAAAAAATGATCACTGAAGAAAATGAACATGACAGACTACAATTACATAAAATATAGGCAATTAGGAAAAAATAAAATATGCAAGAAGTAAGCAAAAGAGTGTAAGAGTCACTGAAGCAAAGAACCTAGAAACTATAGGATGCAGCTGTAAGCATCCCCACCATAATGCTCTGAGAAATGCAGGTACAGTGTGGTCAGATCTTCTCCCAGGTCACAGAAATGAGTCTTTACTTGCCATGTCCTGTTAACCAGTATTATCAATTGGTTTAACATTCCTTTAAATGTGTGCACAATGCTCAAAACACATGATAGATTTGCCATCTGCATTATACATGGGAAAGAAGAAGATCTGCCCACTCTACGGGGCTGGGTAAGAGGATCCATGAAGCAGATGAAATGAGAGACTGCAGAGGAAGCTGCCAGCCTCTGGGCGATCTGAGCGGCTGCAATGGCCAATGGCCATCTTCAGAGAGGAGTGTCACAGGCAGAAGCATTTCACACAGAGACTAAAAGGAGATTCTGCTATTTAACAGCTAGGAAATATGGAACACAGAAAAATGGGGAAATATTAGGTGTCTGTAAGAAAATAAAATGCTGGAATTACTTAGCTTTGCCTTTCTTCCCAAACCTTGATATGCATGTATGCACGCACGCGCGCGCACACACACACACTCACACACACACACACACTCACACACAAACACACACACACACACACAAATACAGGGCTTGAAAGTTTACATCTCTATGGTGTATGGTAGTTTTAAATTTAGCTTAAAAATCAACTATTGACATGTCTTTAATGCAAAAATGATAGTAACAAGGCATATAACTTTGTCTCCAAATGACAGACAGCCACAGTAACAATTTAGATAAGACTTTAATCTATTTTGGCAACTCTATTTAAAGTAAAAAGTCATTATCCTGGGCCCAGACCTTTGTAAAACCCCTGTTGCCCCACCATCCATTGGTCACTGGTCTCCACAGCATGGGCTAAGTGTATATCCATCCTCTACTAAGAAAGAAAGAAGAGGAGATGGCTCTGCATGTCTCGGTCCTTTCAAGGCCCACCTGGAAGTCCGGCCCATCATATCCACTTACTTCCTATGCACAGAATTCTGCCACGTGCTGAGATTCCTGTCTACAAGAGAGCCCAACAAGTGTCATCCTTAGCTGATAGGAGGTGCGTTTGCTGACCAAAGAGGCTCTGCATCTGAAGACAAGAAGAAAAAAGAAAAGAAAAAAAAAAAACACAAGAACAACCTGTGCTCTCCCACCAGTGAAGTATTTTCCTAGCTGAGATTCTCTGTTTAAAATTCTATAAATTATTTATATATGGCTTCAGTTTTACAGTAGTGTATAAGTCTCACCTTTATGCTCAAATACTGGAAGCAGCAATATAATATCGCCACAAGTTTTGGCATCAGGGTGCTGATATTTATTTCAGTGCTGAAGAAAGTTAAAGTTAATTTTAGTCTCTTCTCAAAAAATTATTTGCCTTAGCATTCTAAAGCAACTCTGGTCTTCTTGCCATGCCTACCAACTAGTTTTCAAATGACTACATTAAAAACTCAAATTGCAGAATTAAAAAATCATTGCCATATTCTCACAGCATATGGAACTATACCACCTCAGAGGATCCTTTTACATTCTCACAGTCAATTGTGCCCTCACTGCCAGGAAACTCTCAAAGTGGCAAGATGCGCTCACCATGGCAAGATATGCTCCTGAATCCTGTTACTTTGCTCTCATATTAGTTCACAGTGCTATATTTTATCACTGAAACATGCAAGTGGATTAAAAATAATGCAATTCACTAGCACAAAGTTCATTATTGCGGAATATGTGAGCATTCTAGAGGCCGCTGCATGAACTGTAGAACCCCCTGAACAAGATCCATAAAATATGATCCTGTTTAAAATACAGTAATGCATAAGCTGTTTCATGCTCATTCACATATATTCAAAGCTACTTGGCTTCCGTCATTTTTTAAATGATAGTATTTTTCTACACTGCTATCTTTTTTTTCTATAATGATGCTTTCTTTATTCAGTGCTGGGGTCATGCATCATGGCATACAGGTGGCAGACAGAAGACAACATGTGAGAAACAGTTCTCTCTTCCTACCTCATAGATCCTGGGGCCAAACTAAGATGATTAGGCTTGGAGGCAAGACCTTTACCTGCAGAGCTATCTCATAAGTCCCTATAGTAGCATCTCCTATGCACTTAAAAGTATATAAATTATTATTCTCAACAAAGTTAACTATTCCTAATCTCTGAGTAGCTTAGGAATAATACCTTACTGACTATTGTTCATGAGACCGGAGGTACTCTGCTCACTATCAGAAGAGAAAGGTAACCACCAACCCAACAATAAACCCTGTGATCTACAAGTGATGTGTCCATCTGGCATGCTAGCGCATTGGTGGCACAAATGGTATGGATGTAACCATTTGTCCTCTGATTGTATTTAAAGCCCACTCTTCAAGATGGAACCCATGCCCGGCACTGCTTGGGTAGCCGAAAACCTGAAACTAGATAGACCATGGGCCTAGAGGAAAACCAAATACTACTGTACTGCTAGAGGAGCATAACAATATAAAATGACTTCCAAGGACATGCCACTATACCCATAGATCAGTGCCTTACTTTGCCATCATCAGACAACCTTCCTCTTGTAGTAGATGGAAACTAAAACAGAAACCCACAACTGGACAATGTGCGAAGAGTGAGACATTTCTGGAACACTCAGTCGTAAACGAGATTTCTTCACTAAAGCCCTCCTCTTAGAGCTCAGGGAACTATGCTGAAGAGAGGCAGAAATATAGCAAGAACCAGAGGGGATCTGTGACATCAAGGAAACAGTGCAATTCATGTACATGGGATCTCACAGAGACTGTGGCAGCATGCACAGGGCCTGAACAGGTTCAAACCAGAGGAGGGTCCCAGCGCTGAGAGGGAGAACTAGACATGAGCCTCTGCTCTTATTCCAAGGCTATCTCCAATGACATCTGCTTTCAAAAAAAAAAAAAAAAAAAAAAAAAAAACAGTTTTCTCTAATGAAGTTTCACTGGGTGTATTAACCACACTTAGGGGCTTGATCCGTGCCCAGCAGAAGACTGTCAACACAAAACTGACTCAACTGTATTTTTGTAGGCATTCTGTCTCATATTGCTTTGTTTGGGCTTTCTTTATCCTATTGGTTTTTTGCTTCTAATGCATTTATGATTTCCAATTTTGTGTTTTTATAGGTGTGGATGGGTGTGGGGGTGCATGTGTGTAGTTTTCTTTGGGTTTCATTTTTAATCCTGGTTTGTTTGGAGTATTTTTGTAGGGGAGGGTCGCCTGTTTTCTAAAGAGAATGAGAAAGAACAGGCATGGCAGTCAGTGAGTGGGGAAGGAATGACGAACTGGGAGAGGGGAACCATGGTCAGAATGTAGCATATGAAATAAAGTAGTTGCTCAGTAAAATCAAAATTGCCTTTTGTTTTCTGTTTGCTTGCTGTTTGTTTGTTTGTTTGTTTGAAATTTGGGAGGGAGGGTGATGTGAGGTCTTTTGAGATAAGAGTCTGTGGTATATACCAGGCTGGCTCTGAACTCATGCTCCTCCCACCTCAGTCTCCTCAGAAGTTAGGATTGCAAACATCTACCAATATTATCCAGTTATTAAGAAGAGTTTTGAATGGGAAGGGCTATGATAAAATCATCAAGCATGATATATGAAACCTTCATGTTTATAATTCAAAATATTCATTAAAGAAAACTTGGAAATGAACATTAAAAATTACATTAAATTGAACATTAAACAAATATATTTGTGCAAGAGAGACTGGATCTGCCTTCTTGTTTGAGAAAAAAGAATAAGCTGTGCACAAATTACATAAGACATTGAATACTAGGAAATAGTCCTTTAAAGTTACAAATACATGAGATGAACCCTAGGAAGGGAAATTGAGTACAGGAGAGCTGTGGCTTTGTCATCTTACGAATCCTAAACAACGAAGTGAAATGTAGACTTAGCCGTCTCCTGTTGTGAGAGACAGAGTCTGAGAATCAAGGGAAATCAGGAATCTAAAAATCAACAAAAAGCCTAATAGTAGAAAAAAAAGCTGAACAGAGAACTCTGGAGAATTTTAGATAATCCTCACTAGACATTTAACACATAGGTGATCAGGAAACCCCACCCCCACAGGCCAGAGGTAAGAGGACAGGGCATGCAATCCACAAGGGAACTGTGTCTCTCTCTACCAGACACACAGCAAGAAAAAATATCTCATAATTCATGCAGTGTTGGGGACAATGCTTAGAGATGAATCTCAAAAACAAGACCAGAAAAGATCAAACTTTTTTTTCTAATCACTAATTGCATCCCCCCAAAAAAGAAGTGCTGAAGAAAACCTACAGGGGCATAAAAATACCAACAAAGCAATTACCATAATGCCTGGTATCCATAAAACAGTACTAGACAAGGCCACTGCTTCAGGTCAGTGGGCGCACAGTGCTTCCCTCAGATGCACGAGCCCTGGGTTCAATCCCCTCCATTGCAGGAAGACGAGGGAGAGGTACGAGTTATACAAAGACGGGGAAAGAACCCGTAAAAAATAGAAGTCAATCAAACAACATTGACCAAGAATTTAAGAAGACATTAGAATTTGCACTCACGGTCATCAAAGCAGTTATTATAAATCCATTAAATAAGTTCATATGGTTAAACAGAGTTGTGAAGATTTTTAAAGTGTCCAAATAAAACTTTAACAGATAAAAATTTACAGTGCTGAAGGAAAGCCAAGAACATGTGATTACTGGGAGCAAACTTGAAGGCACAGCTATAGAAACTATCCAAAATAAAGTAGAGGAAACGGGAAGAAAAATAAACAGTCCCCAAGCTTGATGCAGCTTATCATCCATGCTGGGGAGTCAGCAAATAAACCATCGCAAACAGGAACAAGGAATGGCATAAGGTTTTTTTTCCCCCAAATTTGACAGCAATTACAAACCCACACATCTAAGTGCAATCAACAAACATAAAGGAAAATGAAGAGCAGCTATGACACAGCAAGTACTTCAGTCAAAGCCAGTCATATAGAAAAACACCTATAGGACATTGAGATATACTCACTTAATCCATATGTATTACATTTATCGTATGTACATGCATACGCAACGCATGCAAACATACATATGTACATGCATATGGTATATAAGTATAAATATAGACATGCATATGAACAAAGACAAGGTCCAAAAAATACTATGCAAATGAGAAAATCGTAAAGTAGCTTCTTTAAAGGCTATTAGAGAGTCTATAACAAGTTAAAAACAATGCAAAAAGAAGAAAAATAAAGATGTTTCTAGACATACAGACCCTGAAAGTCTTCATCACCATCAGATGTGTGCTACAGAACATGTTTTAAAATAAGACTTTGAGGCACGGGAAGATGACAGCATGAGGGATTTAGGATCTGCACACCGTGAAGAGCAGTGCAAATGGTAAGTACCTGGGGAAGCGCGGAAGATATTTTTACCATGGAAATGCCTTTAAGATAGTATGTATGTACTCTTTAAAGTAAGAAGACGGGTTTTTAAATATGTACAATTGAATCAATTGTGTATGTATGAGGTGCCTGTGTGGAGTGCACATTCATGTATGCACTTGCACATGCCTGTAGAGGTCAGAGGTTGACAATGGCTTTCTTCCCTTACTCACTCTACATCCAGATTGCACCCTCCCCCCAGCATTGCCCCTCCCCCATCTCACCCTTCCCTTCTCCTCCAACTCATCCCAGCCTTTCAAGGCACATCCTCTCCCACTAAGGCCAAACAAGGCAGCCTATTTTGGGGAATTAGATCTACAGGCAAGCAACAGTCAGGGGTAAGCACCCGCTTCATATATCAGCGGGGAGGGGTTGGTAGCTCTTCCCCCATATACTGAGCAAGGTCTCATATTTGAACCCAGGGCTTTCCTAGTATGATGGACTAACTAGCTAACATGCTTGTTCTGCCTCATCAGTGCTGAGATTACAGAAGCTGCCATGTCTGCATGGCATTTACATGATGCTGGGGATCTGAACCGTGTTTCTCATCCTTGCAAAACAAGTGTTTTACTCTCTGAGGCCATCTCCCGGGCCCTGGGATAGAAACAAACTTCCATGGCCTTTCAGTCACTACTTCAAAATCACAAACTCACACCAGAATATTTTAGATCTGACAACCTCTAAAAATTAAGACTATGGCCATATTATTCCAAAATTCTATCATATTTGACTTCATTCTTTTGAGAATATACTAGAAGCTTGGTTTACTACATTTGTTTCCATAGACAAAAAGTAGTAGCTTCAAAGGGCTATTATGGTTAGCAGGCAAGTCAGCACAGAAGTTCAGGATGTGGTTCTGCTGAACTTTGTAAATAGCAAACACTACTGTTCTGTGTAATACTAAACTCAAACATTTGTATTCGTGTGGGTAAATGTTAAAAATTAGGTCAGACAAGTAGATAAGAGATTTTTAAATATATTTATAGCAAGCTCCTCACTTCCCAACCACTGCAAAAGAGCATAGACCCAAATGCATAGCGTCGGGGCTTTCTAGGGGAATTGTTTATCAGGGAGGTTTGGGGAAAAGGTAACAAAGCAGGACTACATTTTCCATCTTCTGAGGCTGCAGCATCAAAACTTGACTGTGGATGCAGGAGTCTAGAATTCTATAGACAGATTTTCTCTAGGTACATGAAATCTATTCGGAAGTACATCCACAAGTTCTCTCAGTAAGCAGTTGTGCTGAAACGGAAAGGAAAATACAGAGGAATTGCATCTTTTGGAGATGAGGGAAAGGCAGATTTCAAGATGAAAACCCAATACACACAAGACTGCCTTGGGAGAGGGAGTGATTCATCCACAGAGCTCTTTGTGGAGATCATCATGAATAGAAATGCTGAAGGCCCATGAAGCCAGAGGGTGACTAAGATGGGCTGAACAAAAGATGTCTCTGTGTAGAAATCTGTACATTCACACTTTTCCATGTAAGACGAATATAAAAATGCCAACAGGAAATCAAAAGTAATAGAAATTTCTAATATGTCGCTACATGTCATCAGAGTTTGCTTCAGTTAATCTGAATAGTTAGCCTCTAAAATAAGTTCAGTGTATGTGTGGAATTAGATGAGACAGAATATCTGCATATTCAATACCAAGGCTAACGTGTACATGCAAGATGATAGCCTAAGTCTTGCTCTCACAGACCCACAAGCTGTGTTAAAGACACTGGTCATTTGAAAAAAGGAACCCCTTCCTTTCTCAACAAGACAGCCTATGCTATTGATTTCGTGTTCATGGGAACATCTGTGAAGATTACGATGGTGGAATTATTTATGTAGCAACTGAATTCTGATATGTTTAAATTCACTTAATGCTCCTCATTTCTCCCTATAACAGAGAAAGGTCAAAGAGCATGACAGATAAAGAAATCAATATTAGAGAAGGACTATCCAAAGATGGTATTTCTAAACAACCAATTGTAAATGTGTTCAGAATACTGGCAAACACAGTAAACAATCTCAAATATGGGCTGTCACAGCATAAACAATGATGTTGGAGGTAAGGATAGTGGTGGAGGTAGTGGTATTGATGAAAGTAATACAGGTAATCCAAGTTTAAATGGATTATTAGGAAAGAAAAAGATTAAAATGTAAAGACTAGCAAATATAAGAGAACCCAGTTCACTAGGGGGAGGGGTCACAGTCAGAAAAAGAGGGAGGGAGGGAGAGGGAGAGAAAAGAGGGGGAGATGAAAAGAGAAAGGGAGAGACAGAGAGGAGAGAGGGGAGAGAAGAGAGAGGGAAGAGACAGGGAGAGAAGAAGGGACAGAAAGAGGGAGAGAGGAGGGGGAGAGGAAGAGAGGGAGGGAGAAACAGAAGGAGAAAGAGACAGAGAGGGGAAAAGAGAGAGAAAGGGAGAGAAGTGCAGAGAAAGGAAGAGACAGACAGACAGACAGAGAGGAACAGAGAGAAAAGGAGGTGATAAAGCCTGCTTTTGGTAAGGCTGGGCCTCCAGATTAATAAGAACATGATGAAAATCACACAGGAGCCTGATAGAAAGGTGTCATGCAATATTGCTGGTCATTTGGGGAATGAGTAAAATCAACCTGAAGAAATTTGTTGCAGTTTTTGAACTAATATAGCAGAATTCATCCATCCAGTAATGACATAATCAAACAACAGCATACCACTGCCAAAAATAAGTCATAGTATTGAATAAATGAACAAATGATTCTGAGATAAGACATTATCATTGGGCATGATCATCCACCAACCACATGAGACTAATGGTTAAATCAAATGAGGTAGACTCAAGTCTTTGTCCCCCACTGGGTATATCGCTGCTTCTCAGACACATGTGGCAACTAGCTGTGGTATTGGGAAACGTGTGTATAGACTTCGGTAGGTAGAAAGTCCTACAGAAAAGCTGTGATGCCCATCCCTGTTAGCAGGAGCAGGCCAGGAGTGAAGAGATATAAATAGCACGCAGTAAGCCAGTTAGAACTAACCACATTTCATGTGTGAGTCAGTATATTAACCGTTAAGATTACACTGGGTCCCACCCCTGGAGGCCCTGCTGTGCCACACGTATGTCAATAGTTGGCAGGGAGGAGAGAGGCTATGTCTCTGCTCAGTGTTCTGATCTATGAGCATCTGAATGATGAGTAGCCTCATATTCCCTGAAAAAAGGGAGCCTGAGATGATCACTTGTCCAGGGTTCCTGGACAGGGAGCTAGACTGGTGACCACTAGCATGGTGCTACACAGGCACAGACAGGCTTCTAGCCAGAGAAGAGAAGAACTAGAAGACTAGAAGTAAACCTGAAACAAACAACCCTTACATTGGGGCCACTAGGGCGGGCATCGTAAGGAAAAAAAAATCACAGGATGACCACCAGATTGGTGCCACGGGATCGGGACAAGGAGCTAGCCCACCAGTCCTGTGCCATGCAGATCTGGAGGGCAGATCATGTCTGACATGACCCCTGCCTGGTGTGGTAGTGTGCAAGAGGGACATAGCACTCCTCAGACTACTTCTGAGACAACCCCAGACACTTAGAGACCCCATATACCACTAAAAAGAGCAAGTGAGTACTGGAAAAATGGAGAAACAGAAAGATGTGAGCACAATGAAGAAAGACAGAACTGGAGACTCGAGGGTAGGGAGTAACAGCCTGATGTGAGTGGCTGGTGATTCACCTGGGACACTGGTGAGATCCTGCTCTATGCCGCCATTGGGGACCACTTCTGGGTCCATGGCCCTGAAGCAGCAGGGCCTGTTTACCATCAAAGGCCAAGTGGTCTAGGCTGCTTTCCAGGACATGTTGATGTCTGAGGGCTGTACAAAACTGGCCCCACCCCTCACCTGGTTCTCATGGGAGAGCTGACCCCAGGGACCTGAGAGCAGGAGAGCTGACTCCACCCCCTAGCCAGCTAAAGTACTCAGGAGGGCAGGCCCTGCACATTTCAGGAGGTGCAGGTTAACCAATCCCAAGGATATGAGCATGGGAGACCCTACCATTCAACTCCTGTGCAGTGACATGAACAGAAAATGATACTCTTCTTACCCCTCACCTTCACCACCCAGGGACAGGCAGGAGGCCTAGCCCTGGGGTCCTGAGAAGAAGAGAGCTGCCCCACCCTTCACTAATTACAGCACCCAGGAATGTGAGCCCTGCACCTTACTTGGGCAGCACAGTAGAGCTGACCCTGATGGCAGGGGCCCAGTCAAGCCGCCCTGAGGGTAGGAGTGAAAGAGAACCAGCCTCACCTCTAGTCTGCTGGGTGGTGGCTCAGGTGAGAAAGAGACACCCTCCTCCTCTATATAATCCCTCACCATCAATAGTAGGGCAGGTAAAGCAGACCCCAAGGACAGGAGAGCAGGAGAGCTGCTGGCCCAAACCCTCACCAGCTGCAACCCTTGGGAGAGTGGTCCTGCATCTCCCCTGGGCAGCACAGAAGAGCTGGCCCTGTTACATGGGGGAGAGGGGTTGCTGATGAGCCAGATCCAAAGGCTTGAGAGCAGGAGATCTATTGGTCTGACCAGCTCAGAGATCTCTCAGGTCCAGATCCAGGGCTTTTAATTGATCCACCACAACATCTACTTCATCTATGACCCACTAGAGTACATGAAGGGGACAGTCTTATAGATCCAAAACTACACGCTCTCCAAGACACAAGACAATAACAGGATACCTGAGAGGAGTTTCAATGAGGCTCCAGTATTGATAGTGTAGCAGAAGCCAGAGGCCTTGTACCAAATCAAGGAGTCATTGAAATGATCGATTTCAAGCAAAGAAGTATGGAAAAAAGGTGTACTGTGGAACACACTGTGACACACCACAACTTCCACAGTGAGATTTTTTTTTCTCTGTTGGTGGAGAATGTGGAAGGGTGGAGGGTGGACAAAAGGGGAGGGGAAGATGAATGATATTGGGGTACGTGATGTAAAATTTACAAAGTACCAACCAAAAGTCACACAGACACAGACACAGACACACACACACACACACACACACACACACAGGATTGCACCAAGCAGTGGTGGCACAGGCCCTTAATACCAGCACTTGGGAGGCAGAGGAGTGGATCTCTATAAGATCAAGGTCAGCCTGGTCTATAGAGCAAGTTCTAGGGCAGCCAGGGCTACAAAGTGAAGCCCTATCTCAAAAGAAAAAAAAAAAAACAGAAAGAAATGAAAATCAAATTAAATCCTACCCTCATGGACTCACAGAGCAATAAGAAATAAAAACATATAAACAGCTGGTAGATCAAACAACATTATTTAGGCATCAACTGTGAGGAATATACTCCATGCTGTGAAAAGCAATAAGACTGGGCACACTCTCTGGCCTAAAGAGTTTCAATCTAGCTGATGCCCACAAGGGAAAGAACATGATGTAAAATGTGTTAATTAGTAAATTAAGCGCAAATCCATGAGTCAAATATGGAATTCTTTCTCCATTATGGGTCTTTATTGAGATGATAATCTATAGAGATACAGTAAATCTGTCTTCACTGATTTCTGAATAAGTGCCTAAAAGGAATTTGTGCTATAGAACAGACATTCTACTTTTTCTACTTGTGTTTCAGTCAGATCAGACAAAGGCTGGTGCCTCACACCTGTAATCTAAGCACAGAGGAGAATGGCTACAAGTTCAAGTTCATCACGGGACTCTTAGTGAGTCCTGGGCCAACCAGGGCAAGGCACTGCATCAGATCAAACACAACACAAATGCCTGATCGGAGGAAGGATGAAGATAAATTCCTCACCAAAGAGCAGGCGTGAACGTCAGCATCCAGCACCCTGGTCACACACCACATCTCCACACACTTTGTTCTCCAGCCATCTCTGAATAAAGTTTGCTTATTGACACAGAAGCCAGAATCTCCATAGGGAGAATCTTTTTAAAAAAAAAAAAAAAAAAAAAAGAGAAAACAACAAAAACCACAGCATGATCAGTGGATGGCTTACTGATGGAATTTCGGTCTCAGATGCGTACAGAGTCTGATTACCCTGCCCCAGGGCCTTGAAGTTAATATTGCTTTTTTAAAAAAACTACTGCTTCAGGGATATTTTCTGCACTTGCACAGATATGAAACGAGAAGCAGAATCTGAGGCTCCATCCTGCACCCCGAAACCCAACACTGGCAAGGCTGTTTCAACTGTCACATGACTTGGTCCCATTTCCTCTCACTTCATCCGTTCTGCTGCTCACATTTTTGGTATAACTCCTAAAATCTATAAGCAAAAAGCATTAACATTTTATGTCACCACCTACTTAACAAAAATGCTTAATAAAGATAACAAGTTCACGCTGCACAGATCAGTAGTCTAGGCAAAACCAGCTCACTCTTCCTGTGGCTTTTGTTGGGAGAGCAAGACCAACCTCTGTCTTTTCCATCACCATGTGATCAGCGAAGGATCATAGCTCTGGAGTGAGGTTTCAAGGATGTGTGTAAATTGCCCAGAACATTAAATGCATTGCTACATTTCAAAAGTGTAAAAATGCTGTGTTCTGTACAAAAAAAAAACTTCGACCATGGACTTTAAACATGAATACAATTCGATTCCTAAGCCTTCCAGAACCTCAGCTGTTATCACAGAGTACTGCTAGGAATCTCTGCAGAGAAGACTGAAATGAGGAGAACTTGCAGTGATCAGAGAATTTGTCACGGGGGCAGGGGAGATGGAACATGCATCGATCAAGCCCCTAGGAAAAGCAAACAGGAGCTCAGCTTCCTAAGGGGTACAGTGTCCCAACAGAGCAGCAGAGGAGTAAAAGTCTAATATGACCACAAAACAAGGACTTGATCTCTCTGGTCGGAATATGCTTTGTGAATGGAAGCAGAAAAATGAAATAAAATAAAATAAAATAAAAGTCCTCTCATTGCAAAGGGCAGAAACTCAGCTCTTGATGGTGGGCTGTTTACACAATATAATCCCAGAAACTGAGTGGTAGAACTGGCCTTGGAAATGCCCGGCTCTGGAAACAAACAGTTGGGTTTTTTACAAGTTGATGACTCCCTCAGTCTATCTGTTCCCAACTATCTAACTAGCCACTTGCTAACAGCAACAATCTAACATGCAAAGGTATTAAGTCTGTAAACAGGACAGCATCCTGCAGGGAGCTTCAGCCTTTTAAAGCTGTATCTCTAAATGAAAACGGTAAGACTTACATACAGAAACAAGTTTACTTCAAGGTTTTCTGTGTCCTATTTGGATTGGGACATTGCTGTCCTCTCCAGCTGAGCTGAGGGTAGGTAGCTCACAGTGGCTCTTCGACCTGAGTGAGACAGTCACTATGTTCCAACAACCTGTCCTCCATCCACAGAACGGTCCAGTGGTATTCACCTGGCCTAACACAGTCCGACTTGGGCTATTCAGTTTTAAATGTTGGCAGACTGACTAAAGTATCCAGAAAAACTCGTAAAGGCTTCCCATATGTAATGGGGTATGTAATACAACTCTGTAAAATTAATAGAAATTAGATGTGGTTTCCAGGGTCCCACACCAAGCTTGTATCTCACAGGAAAGCAGGAAGGGGGTCTGGGCCAATGATTCTGATCAAGAGGACAAGAGCCATTTAAAGAAGAGATTTAAGTACATAAAATAGAAGAAAGGGGCAGAATGTCTATGAATAGAATTCGGAGGCACCACAGAGTAGAAAGGATGGCCGAGTAATAGAAGAACAAAGGAAGAGCATCTCAATAGACTTTTCAAGTAGATCAAACCAGTGGCATCTGAAAAAGCTATAGAAAGAACCCTATGGCCAAAGAGGCAGTGAGAATTCATAATGTCCCCCGATTTAACTTAATAGTAGAAATCTACATACAGGAGGGGGAAGAAATGGACTCGGAGCTTTTGATTTTAACCAAAATGGAAAGTTCAAATAAAAATTGTACAGCCTCCACCTATTCTTACTTTTAGATCTAAGCGAGACCTATAATCTGTGCTGCCTGCCGGGAAAATCAAAGAAAGCATGATGCAGCGCCCGCTCTCACTCGGATCTTTAACCAGCATCTTCCAGTATGCACTTCTCTCAAGGTGAATGGCGGACCCCAAGAGCAGTTATAGCAGAGGCACACTTCAATGTGTGCACGACCAGCTTCCCCCGGAGACTTCACTGACTGCTGTGAGTACAGAATGGGAGCTGAGACTACAGGCTCTGAAATCAGACCTGCATTCAATTTCTGATGCCACCCGTAGTTGAATGACCCCGGGCAAGGTAGTTAACCTTTCAAACTCTCCCTTTACCTGGAGGTGGGAAAGAAAGCAGAAGAAGAAAATGTGGACCAGGCTGCCAGAGTACAGGTCCGGATTTGATAAAATGGCCCCAGAAAAGTGAATAGGCTGTGTTCCATAGGCCTGAAACTCCTACACAGCAATAGCACCCATATTGTCTTGGGGCCACAGACAGTATGGCGATTCCAAGTGGCTTTGGGGCCTATTTTCTCTAGAAAAAAAATTTAGAAGGCAATGCTATGAGCTCCAAATCACAGTGCTGGATCCTTGAAAGTATTGTTGGACCCAATCCGTAAAAGCCTTCTGCATGTGAAATAACATTTAAAGTGAATAAAGTCAATTCCTAGGCTAGCGCATGATAGTGATTCATCTGTAAGAGGACGTCCATTCAGTTATCACCACCATCATTCCTCTGTGGGGCTCCACCATCAGCATCATTTAAAAACCCCAGAAGAGCGCTTCTTCAAGGGACACGCACAACTCAGGTGGCCTAAGCCAGTCAAATTTAAACATTCTATTAAACAACTGTTTGTTCTCTGAGATGATGTTCTTCTTCTTCTTCTTCCTCCTCCTCCTCCTCCTCCTCCTCCTCCTCCTTCCTCTTTCCCTCAGCAGTGAACATATGTTATTCTCTCTGGTCATGATAACTGAACCTCATTCTTACGTGTACACAGAGAATCCTGTCTTAAAAACATAACTTCCCTTACAAAAGCAAAAACATCTCACAGGGTCAGTTCTAAGACAGTACTTCAAGCTTTGCTCCTGAGGCAGTGGCTTCTCAGGCAAGTCCACTTATTGTACTAGAGATTTTATGAGCCAGACAATGTAATAGCCACCTTTTAAGAGGACCTCCATTGAGTCATACCTTTGTTCAATGGCCTCCTTTAAAAACAAGTAGAACTAACAGAATGTTGCAAAGGTGATGATGTCAGTCTACTGACTGCCTTATATTAGTATAATGTGTGTGTGTGTGTGTGTGTGTGTGTGTGTGTGTGTGTGTGTACAGGGGGGGGAGTTCTGTAGTTCTGTAATTAATAACAGGCTGTTCTCCCAGAGGACCCAGGGTCAGTATCTAGTCAGAATTCCTATGGCAGCTGAGAACTGACTGTAACTCCAGTTCCAGGGGACCCAAAACCTTCACATACATGCAAGCAAAAAAAAAAAAAAAAAAAAAAAAAAACAATCAAAAAAAAATAAAAAAAAATAAAACATATTAAAGATATATATATATACACATATTTATATACACACACATATATATATATATACACACACACACAGAGGAAGCATATATCATCATTATATCATATCATATCATATTTACCCAAGTAGAGAAATAGAGACTGAGGAAATAAGCTTCCATGTTGTAAGGGTGCCTGTAAGGGGGTTCCCTGGCAAACGACAACCAGCAGTTTTCAAGAGCTAAGATAGCTTGGGGCTGACAGCCGAAAAGAAAATGGAAACTTCAGCCCTGCAGCCACAGGAAGAGAATAACGCTAACAGCATAAGGAGCGTCGGAGGCTTATCATTCTCCATTTGAGCCCCTGATGAAACTGCAGCCGTGACCAAGTCCTGAGCAGAGAGAGAGAGAGAGAGAGAGAGAGACCTGATTATAGGGCCTCATTGAGCTGTGTGGAATGAGTGTTGTTTTATAACCTATCCAAATCTTCCCTGTCTTGAAAATGCCAGCTATCACTATTCTCTAGGAGTTGGTACACTCACCTCCTTGCTATAACAGTGTGTGTACAAACTGGAAGCAAGTACTGCATCAGCAGTATCAACACCCATCAGCTTTAGAACACCCTGCTGTCCTCTGTCTGCTGCATCATACAACAGGTAAGAGACTGTCTCTTTAAGGCTGCAAACCAAATCCATTTCAGTCAACAATACATCATCAAATTTTGCCCTGTGCTTCATATTGGAAATCATTTAGATGAGCATCTATGAAGCATGCAATTAGGAGAAGGGATAGTAAAAATGTATTAACTTAATAGAAAGTGTCTAGTACTGTCTCCTTAGGTTTTTTTATTTAAAAAATAACAAAAGAACCCTAAAATTGTTTTCAACAGATATATGTGTGCTTACATAAGACTCCACTTTCTATGAAACTGCAATGCTTTCTTCTGTACCCTGGATAGTACATTTCATTTCTGAATCTAACAGCACAATAGCACAAGTCTATCACCCTGGCTTCTGTAAATCATGTGAGCAATTACGTTGAAAATTCTGCTGAGATTTGATAGAAGGAACACAGAATGAGGTAAAGATGAACAAGTTGCTCTGTGTTTTCACTTAATAGCATCTAATTTATTAAGATGCAAAGTCTAAACAGAACAAAAATGGTGAGATTTTTTTTTCCTCATTAAACCTCTAGTTCACAACCATCAGACTGTGAGTTATACTGAAGCATCAGACCCACAGACAGAGGGAGGGAGGGACACAGGCCCTTGATACATTATTGCATGATCCCTGACCAACATCTGGCTCTGGAGTAGGTGTTCCATTATTGACTTCTGGAATATTCTTTCTTCTCAAAAATCACATCGAGAGTTTCCTCACTGCTGATCCTCCAGTTGGCAAGTGAGCTGATAAACCCAAGTTAAGAGAGGAACATTATGAGGTTGAGAAAGAAGGACAATGAAGTCAGGGCAAGATGTGGGCTATGGTGTGCCTGCAAGAATGCATACCACTAAGAGAAACTGTAATGGCTTATCTGTGTTCAAATTAGGGGCTAGAGTCAGAGCTATCCAATAGCAAGACCCTATCTACAACAGTCATAACAAATGGTTCAAAATCTGTGCTACACACCTGTAGAGACCGGGCTGGAAAATCTAGCGGCAGCATCAATGATACTGTCATTGTAACTAAGAAGTGACAAATACATATCATTATCCTTAATGTCACAAATTCACTAGTGAATCATCTTGGGTCTATTCATTTACCTGTCATCTCTCTCTCTCTCTCTCTCTCTCTCTCTCTCTCTCTCTCTCTCTCTCTCTCTCTCTGTGTGTGTGTGTGTGTGTGTGTGTGTGTAATTGTCAAGAAATCTAATAACAATTGTACATATCTGTGAATGTTTATAATAACATTAAGTATGCTATCCTTACTAGGAGAAAAGGACTTCAAGCAATAAAAGTCCCCACCAACTTAAACATAAATATAAATTACATTTTAAAACAAAAACAATCAATTGAAGTAAAAATTTTAAAAAGCCACATTTGGATGTAATCACACACACACACACACACACACACACA
>JADRCD010238971.1:0-16078 GCA_019843815.1 Montemys delectorum
ACTGAAAACACTTAAGACTGCAGAAGCAGTAAGTACTACCTCTCCAGCTTCTAAGGCTACATACTCTGAAGGTCATCAGAAGATAAGGTTGAAGTGTCCTATATTTGCTCCTGGGGCACATTTTCCTAATTTAACATCATTATTCTTTAAGCAGCTGGTTACCCTCTGGGACACAGGTCTGCAAAGCCAAGAATTTAATTTTACTGATTCCCAGAGACCCATGACTTTTGGTTGTCTCTTCTTCATAAACTTTACCTCTCTCTAGAGGTCTTGTCTCCTAGCACATTTACTCCACTGACATTTTCCTAAAGCATAGCACAAATGGCCTCTCCTAAGTCAATCTCAAGAATCTTTAAAATATTAGTCAGTGGAAGGTACAAAAATCCCTGAAACTTTAGAAAATTGTCGTCGCCTCTTGTCTCAAAATATGTGTGTATGTGTGTTTGCCTGTGTATATGTAAGTGCATAATGTGTGCACCTTCAGGGGCCAGAAGATGGGATTAGATCCTGTAGAACTGGAGTTAGAGATGGTTGTGTGCTACCATGTGTGTTCAGGAACAAAATCTGGACTGTTGGCATGGTAGCAAATGTGCTAGCTTTTGCTTCATCTCGCCAGCCTCTCTCTTTGCTCACATTGTGCATAGTCTTTGACAGTTTCGTACAAGTATTATATGCATTATAATTATTACAAATCAATCCTAACTCACTCATCTTCTTACAGATTCTTATTCTTGGTCTGCATTTCACCACCATTTCCCCTTTCTTATTATATTGTTATTTTTTTTTCAGACTCACTGAAATGAAATAGTATCATGTTTTTGGTCATAAGTGTAGATCTATACATTAAAGTCTGTTTGGGTCCTCAGTGAGAATGACCATCCCACAACAAGAATTTGTCAGTAGTCAATAATTTGTCAGGGAGGAGCAGAGCACTGTTTCCCTCCTCCAGTTGTAGTGATGTCATGGCTGTTGTGCCTTTGTCATGCTCAGAAGTAAGTGTCTGACACACGTGTCTCTCTGTGTGGCTCTACATAAGACCACTCTTATACACAGTCAATCCTGAATTAGGGTGGGAATAAGGTCCTGTTTAGAACTGAGCTTTCAAGTACTGCTTTTAGTACTTTGAACAGCTATGCATCGATAGTCACCACTATTTATTACAGAGATCTACTTCTCTAATTACAGCTGAGAGTATTAGAGACCAGTTAGTTGAGTGTTAACTGTATAAACTATTGACTTGACCAATATATGGAGTGATTAAGTGGAAGTATAAATATGGAAGAGGAGGTGGAGGTGGTCTTTGCAGGTTCCATGTCCCACAGCTAAGTTCACCCTCATTGACTCCTAGGAGCCTCCACTATCCCAGGTCTCTGGCACTTCCTAGGTATTCCTACCACCCCCAAGCCATGGCAGCTGCAGATTTCCATTTATTTTCCTGGCTCTTTGGTCCTCTCTCCTGTCTCTTTCAACACTTGACCCTGACAACCTTCTTCCCTTCATCCCCTCTCTTACTTTCTCTGTATCCTATGAGTATTTTATTTCCTATTAAATGTGAGATTAAAGCATCCTCACTTGGGCCTACCTTCTTGTTTAGCATCTTTGGGCCTGTGGAGTGTAGCATGTGTATCTTTTACTTTATGTCTAATATCCACTTATAAGTGAGTATATACCATGCATGTCCTTTTGGGTCTGGGTTACTTCACTCAGGATATTCTATCCATTTGCCTGCAAAATTCATGACGCTTTTCAAATAGCTTAATAGTGTGTTGTGTAATTCGACCACATTTTCTATATCAATTCTTTGGTTGCTCTGCCTTTCATCTTCTTCAGTCCTTTCTCTCATTCAACCATAAGGGTCCCTGACTTCAGTCAAATGACTGGGTGTAAGTGTTTGCTTCTGTCTCAGCTGGCTGCTGGTAGGGCCTCTCAGAGCATAGGCATGCCAGACTCCCATTTGTAAGCATGTCATAGTGTCATGGTATCATAGCTTAGTAGTGTCAGGCCTTGGTGTGCTCCCTATTCTATAAGATGGATCCCATGTTGGGCCTGCCATTGAACCCCCTTTCCTTCAGTTTCTTTTTCATTTTTTTTGTCCCTGAAGTTCTTTTAGACAAGAACCATTCTGGTTCAGTAATTTTGACTGTGGGTTAGTAACCCTATCCCTTCACTTGAGGCCGTCTGTCAACTGGAGATGGACTCTTCGAGTTCCCTTTCCCCAGTGTTGGGCATTTTGGCTAAGGTCATCCCCAGTGAGTCCTGAGACAGTCTCACCTCCAGGGTGTCTAGTAATTTTTAGATGGTCCCCCAATCTCCCACTCCCTGAGGCTGCTTATTTCCATTCATTTTCTTGGCCCTCTGGGTTTCTCTCCTGTCCCCTACGCCCATATCTGATCCTGTTCCCCTTTTTTCCTCTCCTGTCCCACCCAGATCCTTCCCTCCCTCTGTCTCCTGTATTAATTATTTCCTACCCCCTTCTAAGTAGGGTTGAAGCCTCCTCACTTGGACATTTCTTCTGGTTACACTTCTTAAGGTCTGTAGGTTGTACTATAGGTATTCTGTACTTTTTGGCTAATATCCACTTATGAGTAAGTACATACCATGCATGTCCTTTTGGGTCTGAGTTATCTCACTCAGGATGATATTTTCTAGTTCCATCCATTTGCCCACAAAATTCATGATGTCCTCATTTTACTAGCTGAATAGTATTCTGTTGTGTAAAGGAGCCACATTTTCTGTTTCCATTCTTTAGTGAAGGAACATCTGAGTTGTTTTCAGCTTCTAGCTATGAATATGGTGGAGCATGTGTCCTTGTTCTATGGTGGGGCATCTTTTGTGTATATGGCCAAGAGTGGTATAACTGGGTTTTTAGGTAGAACTACTTCTAATTTTCTGAGGAACTGCTAGATTGATTTCCAGACTGGTTGTATCAGTTTGCAATCCTACCAGCATTGGAGGACTGTTCCTCTTTCTCCATTTCTTTGCCAGCATGTGCTGTCACTTAAATTTTTGATCTTAACCATTCTAATTGGTGTGAAGTGGAATCTCAGGGTTGTTTTGATTTGCATTTCTCTGATGACTAAGGACTTTGAACATCTTTAAAAGTGCTTCTCAGTCATTTGAGATTCTTCTGTTGTGAATTCTTTGTTTAGCCATATGCCCCATTTTATAATTGGGTTATTTGGATTTTTGGAAGTTAACTTCTTGAGTTCTTCATATATTTTGGATATTAACCTCCAGTTGGATGTAGGGTTAGTGAAGATTTTTCCCCCCAATCTGTAGGTTGCTGATTTGTCCTATTGACAGTGTCTTTTGCCTTACAGTAGCTTTTCAGTTTTGTGAGGTCTCATTTATCAATTGTTGATCTTAGAGCCTGAGCCATTGGTGTTCTGTTCAGGAAATTTTTTCCTGTGCCAATGAGTTCAAGGATTTTTCCCACTTTCTCTTTTATTAGATTCAGTAAGTCTTACCAAAGCAAGTAAAAAATTTGTACAACAAGATCTTTAATTCCCTGAAAAAAGAAATCTAAGAAGACTTCAGAAGATGGAAAGAGCTACCATGCTCATTGATTGGTAGGATTAACATAGATAAAATAGCATCTTTCCAAAGGCAATCTACAGATTCAATGCAATTCTCATCAAAATTCCAACACAATTCTTCACAGACATGGAAAAGCAGTTCTTAACTTCATATGGAAAAACAAAACCCTAGGACAGCCAAAACAATTCTCAACAATAGAAGAACTCTGAGATGGAATTACTATCTCTGACCTCAAGCTGTACTACAAACAATAGTTGAAAGCCACATGGTACAGAGACAGACAGATTGATCAATGGAGTAGAATCAAAGACCCAGAAGTAATCTCAGACACCTCCTTGATCTTTGACAAAGAACTCAAAACATACAGTAGAATAAAGAAAACATCTTAATAAATGGTGCTGGTCTAACTTGCAATCTGTATGTAGGAGAATGAAACTAGGCCTATATTTATCACTTTGCACAAAGCTCAAGTCCAAGTTGATCTGTATCCCATTTTAAAAAATTTGTTATTTGGTGTTTTGGAGCCTAGATTCTTGAGTTCCTGATGCATTTTTGATATTAGCCCTCTATCAGTTGTAATAAAGAGTTTTCTCAATCTATAGTTTGCCTTACAGAAGCATTTCAGTTTCACGAGGTCCCATTTATCAATTGTCGATCTTAGAGCCTAAGCTGCTGGTGTTCTGTTCAAGAAACTTTCCTCTGTGTCAATGTGTGCAAGGCAACTTCTCACTTTTCTTCTACTAGTTTCAGTGTATGTGGCTTTATGTTGAGGTCCTTGATCCACTTGGACTTGTTGTGTTATTTGGTTTGTTGAAGTCTAACATTTTGTGTTCTTTATATATTTTGGGTATTGGCTGTCTGTCTCTTAGATTGAGGGTTAGTGGAGACCTTTTCCCAATCTGTAGGCTGCTGTTTTTTGCTATAGGCAGTGTCCTTTGCTTTACAGAAGCTTTTCAGGCTAATGAGGTCCCATTTATCAATTGTCATTCTGAGACCCTAAGCCATTGGTGTTCTGTTCAAGAAATTTTCTGCTTTTCCAATGTGTTTAAGGCTATTTCCCACTTTCTCTTTATTAGAGTTAGTATACTCCAATTTTATGTTGAGGTCTTTGATGTACTTGGACTTGAGTATTGTGCAGAGTAATAGATACAGATCTCTGCATTCTTCTACATACAGATATCTAGTGAGACCACCACCATTTGTTAAAGATGCTTTCTTGTTTCCATTGTATGATTTTGGCTTCTATGTCAAATTCAAGTGTCCATAGGTATGTGAGTTTATTTCTGGGTCTTCAATTCAATTCTCTTGATCAATCTATCTGTTTCTTTACTGGCATCATATAGTTTTGTTGTTGTTGTTGTTGTTGTTGTTGTTGTTTTTTATCACTATTGCTCTGTAGTACAACTTGAGAGCAGGGATGATGATTCCTCTAGAAGTTCTTTTATTGTTCAGGGTTGTTTTAGCTATCCTGTTTTTTTTTTTTTTTTTCAGAGACTTGCTCTTTCAATTCTGTATAAATTGTGGTGATATTTTAATGGGAGCTGGATTGAATCTGTAGATTCTTTTGGCAAGATGGCTATTTTCACTGTGTTAATCCTACCTATCTATGAGCATGGGGGATCTTTCCATCTTCTGATATCTTCCTCAATTTCTTTCTTCAGTGACATGAAGTTTTTGTCATATAGATCTTTCCCTTGCTTGGATAGAGTTACACAGAGATATTTTACATTACCTGTGACTATTGTAAAGGGTGTTTTCCCCTATTTTTTCATCCTATTTATCATTTGTATTAAGAAGGGCTACTGATTTCTTTGAGTTAATTTTGTATCCTGCTACTTTGCTGAAGGTGTTTATCTGTAGAATTTATCTGGTAGAATTTTTAGGGTCACTATGTATACAACCATATCCATGAATATACATTTACTTTTTTTTCCCAATTTGTATTGCTTTCATCTCCTTTAGTTGTCTTATTGCTTTAGCTAGAACTTGAAGTAGTATATTGAATATAAAGAAAGAGAGTGGGGAGATTTCTTTTGTCCTTCAATTTAGTGGGATTGCTTTAAGTTTTTCTCTTTTTAATTTGATATTGGGTATTGTCTACTTATACATTACTTTTATTATATTTAGGTAAGTGCCTTGTATCCTTGACTTCTCTAAGCCTTTTGACTTAAAGACATATTAGATTTTGTCAACATTTTTTCAGCATCTAATCAGATAATTATATGATTTTTTTCTTTCAGTTTGTTTATATGGTGGATTACATTGATGGATTTTTATATACTGAACCATTCCTGCATTGCTGGAATAAATCTTACTTGATCAGAGTGAATGATGTATTTGATGTGTCCTAGGATTTGATATGTTTATGAGTATTTTATTGAGTATTTTTGCATTGATGTTCATAAAAGAAATTGGTTTGAAATTCTCTTTCTTTGTTGAGCCTTTGTGTGGCTTAGGTATCAGTATGACCGTGGTTTCACTGATTAAGTTTGACATTGTTCCTTCTGTTTCTATTTTGTGGAATAGTTTGAAGCATATTGGTATTAGCTCTTTGAAAGTCTGGTAGAATTTGTCACTAAGACCATCATGCTGGGAGCTTCTTTTAGTTTTTCTCATATCTCTGTATTTCCTTCATTTTTATTTATAAATTTTTCTAATTTTACTTTTAAGTCTTTTCTCTATTATTCATTATATTTTTCTCAATTAGTTTATTTACCTCTCTCTCTCTCTCTCTCTCTCTCTCTCTCTCTCTCTCTCTTCTATCTTTAAGCCATTTACACAGAGATTCTAAAAAGTCCAGAAGCTTGGTATTCTTTGCTTTTCATATGTGTCTTATTTCTTTAAATTTATCAATGTAAAATTATCTCTGTCTACAAATTTTTATATTTAGTTTCTTACCTTTTTTAGCATTATTATATATATATAAATACTTTACCTGATATGAAAGTTTGTCTCTGCTTGTATTTCTTCTTGAGTTCTCTTTGCCTGTGTCTGGCTTTTCTGTACTTGGTGCTGTAACTAGCTCTACCCCTGCCCTTTTGCTCATGGGAAAGAGACATTCCTGCCTTCATGTTCATAATTGGTGTCATCCAAGCCTCACATTTATGTAGTTTAACCAGAAACTGTGCCTCACTGGATGTTGGATCCCTCCATTGCTCTGGGAAGTTATCGTGCCCATGAGGCATCAGGCTTCTCAGGCCAGCATATATCTATAGTTGGCATCCAGCCCTTTGTCTTGACCTGGCAGACTTCTGGCTCCTGGATCTTCTCCCTTCTGATTAGGCTATCATGCTACATGGGCTTGCAGCTGGGCTGGGCCTGCCCTCTGACTTCTGCCCACTCTGGGTAGGTATCTCCTGGCTGTAGTATGTTGCTGCCTCTTATTTGCTCCAGACCATTGCAAATTTTCCTGTGTGTATCTGCTGGTTTTTCATGGGCCCAGGCTTCTCAGTCCCATGGCTGCCCCTCTAAAGTGTACTAAAGCTCCAACCTAAAAGAAACCACAGGTACAGCTTCTCACCTGCAGAAATTAGTGTCACAATTGAGAACTTGGAAGATGCCAGTGTAGTATTCCAACTATAGCTTCGTTTACTTATCCTATCTGACCAGTGCAGAGAGATATGGGTCATGGGGAATTACAGTTCAGTATTGAAAACTCAATTAAGTAAGTAGTGACTCATTTACAGCTGCTGTACCAGATGTGGTATCCTTACTGGAGCAGATTAACACATCTCCAGATACATAGTATGCAGCTGTTCGTCTGGCAAATGCCTTTTTCTCTGTACCTGTCCATAAGGACCAGCGGGTGCACTTTGCTTTCAGTTGGCAATGACAGCAGCATACCTTTACAATTTTACATCAAGTATATATTAACACTCCAGTCCTGTGTCATAAATTAGTTCAAAGTGATCTTGATTACCTACCCATAAAATATCACATCAGTCTACTATATTGATGTCATGATACTGTTTGGACTATGTGAGTAGAAGACAGCAATCACTTTGAAATTGTAAGACATACATTCAGTAGTGGCTGGGAAATAAATTCAACCAAAGTCAAAGGTCTTATACCTCAGTGAAATTCTTAGACACCCAAATGGTATAGAGCATGGAGAGATAATTTCTTTTGACATGAAGGCAAAAGTACTGAACCTGGTCCCTACCATCATCAAAAAAGATGTACCACATTTTGGGCCCTATTTTGATTCTGAAGAAAGCACATTCCTCACTTGGGTGTGTTACTCTGTCCTATAAACCAAGTGACTCAGAAAGCTGCTAAATTTGTGGGCTTGAAAGAAGTGAAAGGTCTAGGCTGCTGTGCAGGATACTCTATCTCTTGGGCCATTAATCCAGCAGACTTGACATATCAGTGGTATATAGAGATAATATTTGGATATTTGCAGGCTCCTATAGGTGAATCATAGATGAGATCTTTGGGATTTTGGAGCAAATCTTGGCATCAACTACAGACAGCCATTATTATTTTGAACTTTTGTCAGTGGGTCACTAAGTTACCATGTGACATCAGTTGCCCTTCATAAGTTGGGTGTTATCTGCCACACCAAGCCATAAAGTAGTATCCTCACAGCAGCAATCTATTATCCAATGGAAGGATAAATATGTGACCCAATCTAAGCAAGTCCTAAAGGTACAAGCATGCTACAAGAGAAAGGTACCCAAATGCTTATGGTTTCTATTCCATTTACAATTCTGTCTGATGCAAATAATGTACCTGTAGCTTCATTGTGTGTGTCTTATCATTGACTGATGAAGAGATTAGGTCCTGGTTTGCTGATAGATAGTTAGTTCTTCATCTCTTTTAGGTACCATCCAGAAATATACAGCTGCAACATTACAACACATTTCTGGGACAATCCTGAAAAACACTGTTGAAAGGAAATCTTCACAGTGAGCAGAACTTTGGGAACTACACATGAGCATATATTTTGTTTGGAAGAAAAAAAGGGGCAGTTGTGCAGTTGTTCACTGGTTTATGTGCTATAGCCAATGGATTGACTGGCTGGTCAGGAACTTGGAAAGAGCACGATTGGAAAATTGGTAAGACTTGTGGGGAAAACGTATGTGGTTATATCTCTGCAAATGGATGAAAGATTTAAAAATACTTGTGCCTCACGTTAATGTTACTTTGGCAGAGGAGTGGTTGAATAACCAAGAAGTTAGGATGGCATATTCTGTGAACATGCTCCTTTCCCCTGCCACTCTTACCTTTGTACCATGGGCCATGCAAATGGTACTCATGGCAGAAGGGGTAGATTTTATGCATGGGCTAAATGGCATTGACTGCCACTTACCAAAGCTGCTCTGGCTCCATCTTATGCCACATGCTGTAAGTGCAAATAGCACTGAAAAATACTGAGTCTCAGATACAGCACCATTCCTTTGCATGAGCGGGCAGTGATAAATTGCCAACTATGCAAGCACACTATCACTGTTTGTTGGGTCCTCAGGAGTCTGCTTCAGCAAAACACCACATGAGTCTGCATCATATGACACAGGCAGAAACTTTCCTTCATATGGGTCTCTGATGTTTGTGTTTGCTCTTTGGACTCTTCTCCTCATGTTGTGTTGCCATGGCCAACTTTGATATGATAGCTTTTGCTTTATCTTTTACATTTTATTTTATTTTATTATGTTTGGTTATCTCTCAGTATTTTGTTCTTTTCCAATGAGAGACAGAAAGGGAATAGATCTGGAAGGGAAAAGGGTGAGGATGAATTGGGAGAAATAGATGGAGGGGAACCTATAATCAGGATATGTTATTTGAAAAAATACATTTTTAATAAAATATCAGGGTTAAAGATATATCTTCTTACTCCCAAACCTCTGCATTAAAAGTGGGTCATTACTTTTCAATTTAATTAAGAAAAATATCAGAAGCTTGGGGTTTAATTAATTCCAGATATAGTCAAGCTGACAACCAAGAACAGCCATCACATCCAGTTTCCATCTGTGCCTCAGAGCTAACCCTGTGTCACAGCTCTATGGAACTCAGAGAGAGCTGGTCTCTCAGAAGTGCTGGCACACCTAAGGTCACAGGTGAGACCACCACTATTGTTCTAATATCTGGCCCAAGAAGGACCTGCCAAGAGCACACAGGTCTCGGGAACCATGGAGCAGCTGGGGATAGGATCCTTCCAGTTTCCATCTATGCCCAGGAGCTAACACTGTGTCACAGCTCTCTGTACCCAATTCTTGCCTGAAGAGAGCTGGTCTCCCAGGATAACACCTAAGATCACAGGTTCACAGACTCACAGGAGGGACAAGCTCTAGTCAGAGTCAGCAAGACCAGCTAAAACCAGAGATAACCAGATGGCAATAGGCAAGTTTAAGAACCTAAGCAACAGGCTACTTGGCATCATCAGAAACCAGTTCTCCCACCACAGCAAGCCCTGGATACTCCAAACGCACTGGAAAAGCAAGATTCTGGTTTAAAATCATATCTCATGATGATGATAGAGGACTTTAAGAAGGACTTAAATAACTTCCTTAAAGAAATACAGGTCTCTCTCTCTCTCTCTCTCTCTCTCTCTCTCTCTCTGTCTCTCTCTCTGTCTCTCTCTCTCCTCTCTTCTGCACTACTGCCCCATCTCTCCCTCTCAATTAAACCTCTTATGCGTGAAAAAAAAAAGAAATACAGGAGAATGCAGGTAAACAGGTAGAATCCCTTAAAGAGGAAACGCATAAATCCCTTAAAGAATTACAGGAAAAAAGAATCAAACAGGTGAAGAAATTGAACAAAACCATTCAAGATCTACAAATGGAAATAGAAACAGTAAAGAAATCACAAAGGGAGACAACCCTAGAGATGAAAAACCTAGGAAAGAGATCAGGAGTCATAGGTGTAAGCATCATCATCAGAATACAAGATAGACGGAGAATCTCAAGTGTAAAAGATACCATAGAAAACATTGACACAACAGTCAAAAAAATGCAAAATTCAAAAATCTCCTAACTCAAAACATCCAGGAAATCCAGGACACAATGAGAAGACCAAACCTAAGGATAATAGGTATAGAAGATAATAGGTATATATAATTTCCCAAGTTAAAGGGCCAGTAAATATCTTCAACAAAATTATAGAAGAAATTTCCCTGGCCTAAAGAAAGAGATGCCAATAAACATACAAGAAGCCTACAGAACTCCAAAGACTGGACTAGAAAAGAAATTCCTCCAATAACATAATAGTCAAAAAATAAATGCAGAAAACAAAAAGAATTTTAAAAGCAGTAAGGGAAAAAGGTCAAGTAACATATAAAGGCAGACTTATCAGAATTATAACAGACTTCTCACCAGAGATTATGAAAGCTAGAAGAAGTTCCTGGGCAGATGTCATACAGACCCTAAGAGAACACAAAGGACAACCCAGGCTACTATACCCAGCAAAACTCTCAATTACCATAGATAGAGAACCAAGATATTCCATGACAAAACCAAATTTACACAATATCTTTCAACAAATCTAACACTTCAAAGGATAATAGATGGAAAACATCAACATAAGAAGGGAAACTATACCCTAGAAAAAGCAAGAAAGTAATCTTTCAACAAACCCAAAAGAAGATAGCCACACAAACAGGATTCCATTTCTAACAACAACAACAACAACAACAAAAAATAGCAGGAAGCAACAATCACTTTTCCTTTATATCTCTTAATATCAATGGACTGAATTCCCCAATAAAATGACATAGACTGACAGACTGGATACATAAACAGGACCCAGCATTTTGCTGCATATAGGAATCTTCCAATCTTATCAATGGAAATATAAAGTTAACAGAGACACAGTGAACCGAACAGAAGTTATGAACCAAATGGATTTAATAGATATCTATAGGACATTTCATTCTCAAACAAAAGAATATACCTTCTTCTCAGCACCCTATGGTATTTTCTACAAAACTGATCATAAAACAGGTCTCAACATTTACAAGAAGATTGAAATAACCCCATGCATCTTTTTTTGTTGCTGTTGTTTTTTTGTTTTTTGGATTTTTTTTTGAGACAGGGTTTCTCTGTGTAGCCTTGGCTGTCCTGGAACTCACTCTGTAGACCAGGCTGGCCTTGAACTCAGAAATCCACCTGCCTCTGCCTCCCAAATGCTGGGATTAAAGGTGTGTGCCATCACCACCCTGGCAATCCCATGCATTTTATTAGATCACCATGGAATAAGTCTGATCTTCAACAACAACAAAAACAACAGCAAGCCCACATACACGTGGAAGCTGGACAATACCCTACTCAATGATAACTTGGCCAAGGAAGAAATAAAGAAAGAAATTAAAGACTTTTTAGAATTTAATGAAAATGAAGACACAATATACCCAAGTTTATGGGACACAATGAAAGATAAGAGGGAAACTCTTAGCTCTAAGTGCCCCCAAAAAGAAACTGGAGAGATTGCACTAGCAGCTTAACAGCACATCTGAAAACTCTAGAACAACAAAAGCAAATACACCCAAGAGGAGTAGACTGCAGGAAATAACCAAACTCAGGACTGAAATCAGCCAAGTAGAAATCAAAAGAACTATACAAAGAATCAACCAAATCAGGAGCTGGTTCTATCAACAAGATAGATTAAACCCTTGGCCAGACTAACCAGAGGGCACAGAGACAGTATCCAAATTAACAAAATCAGAAATGAAAAGGGAGATATAACAACAGAAACTGAGGAAACACAAAAAATTATCAGATCCTACTACAAAAGCCTATACTCAACAAAACTGGAAAATCTGGATGAAATGAACAATTTTCCAGACAGATACCAGGTACCAAAGTTAAATCAGGATCAGATAAACCATGTAAGTAGTCCTGTGCCTTTCCCCTACCCTTGATCAGGCTAAATAGACCTTCAGTGTTTGCCACAGCTGGTCTTCAGCTGATGACCTAGGTGGAGTCTTCTGCCTTGTTGCAGCTGCAATTTCCCACAGGAGCAGACTGCCTGCTGAGCTTGCTTTGCAACATAATCCAGCTGAAAGAAAGCAATGCAATCCAGTTGAAACAAAGGATGGGGTCTGTGGACTCTCCCTATATAAATACAGTGCTAAATATTAAACTTAGAGCCTTGATCAGAAATCTTTGTCTTGGCTTCATCCTTCTCTGCCCCCTCCCCCATCCTTTTTCATTTCCAGCCTCCTTTTCAGGTACCCAGTTCATCCATGGCTGCTGGATAGCTACAAAGTCCTATAACCTATAAAGAAATAGAAGCAGTCAAAACTCTCCCAACCAAAAAATCCCAGGACCAGATGGTTTTAGTGCAGAATTCTTTCAGACCTTCAAAAAAGACCTAACATCAATACTCTTCAAACTGTTCCACAAAATAGAAACAAAAAGAGCACAACTTAATTTGTTTGAGGAAGCACAGTTACACTTATACCTAAACCACACAAAGACCCAGCAAAAAAAGAACTTCAGACCAATTTCCCTTATGAATATTGATGAAAAAATACTCAATAAAATTCTGACAACCAAATCTAAGAACACGTCAACAACATTCACTACAATCAAGAAAGCTTCATCCCAGGGATGCAATGATAATTCAATATACAAAAATCCATCAACATAATCCACTATATAAACAAATTAAAAGAAAAAAAACACATGATTATTTCATTTGGTTCTGAAAAAGCATTTTAAAATATTCAACATCTCTTCATGTTAATAGTCTTGGAAAGATCAGAAATTCAAAGCCCCAAACTAAATATAGTAAAAACAATATACAGCAAAGCAGTAGCCAACATCAAACTAAATGAAGAGATACTTGAAGCAATCCCACTAAAATCAGGGACCACACAGGGCTGCCCACTCTCTCCATATCTATTTAATATAGTACTCACCTTCTGCAAAGTGGCTTGATATAAAATTAACTCAAACAATTCAGTAACCTTCTTCTACTCAAAGGATAAACAGGCTGAAAAGAAATTAGGGAAACAACATGCTTCACACCAGTCACAATAACATTACATACCTTGGTGTGACTCTAACCAAGCAAGTGAAAGATCTGTATGACAAGAACTTCAAGTCTATGAAGAAAAAGGTCAAAGAAGATGTCAGAAAATGGAAAGATCTCCCATGCTCATAGTAATAATGGCCATCTTGCCAATGCAATCGCCATCTAAAGTAATCTATAGATTCAATGCAATCCCCATCAAAAGTCCAAATAAATTCTTCATAGAGCTAGAAAGAGCAATTTGCAAATTCATTTGGAATAGCCAAATACCCAGGATAGCAAAACCTATTCTCAACAATAAAAGAACTTCTGGAGGAATCACCACCTCTGACTTTAAGTTGTATTACAGAGCAATAGTGATAAAAACTGCAGGGTATTGGTACAATGACAGGCAGGTAGATCAATGGAATAGAATTGAAGACCCAGAAATGAACCCACATACCTATGGTCACTTCGTCTTTTACAAAGGAGCTAAAACCATCCAGTGGAAATAAAAGCATTTTCAACAAATGGTACTGGTTCAACTGGCAGTCAGCCTATAGAAGAATGCAAATCGGCCCATTCTTATCTCCTTGTACAAAGCTCAAGTCCAAGTGAATCAGGACCTCCACATAAAACCAGATACACTGAAACTAATAGAAGAAAAAATGGAAGAAACTCTTGAACACATGGGTACAAGGAAAATCTTCCTGAACAGAACACCAATGGCTTCTGCTCTAAGATCAAGAATTGACAAATGGGACCTCATTAAAATTACAAAGCTTCAGTAAGGCAAAGGACACTGTCAATAGGACAAAACAGCAACCAACAGATTAGGAAACGATATTTACCAATCCTACATCTCATGGATGACTAATATCCAATATATACAAAGAACTCAAGAAGTTAGATTCTGAGAACCAAATAACCCTATTAAAAATTGGGTACAGAGCTAAACAAAGAATTCTCAACTGAGGAATCTCAAATGGTTGAGAAGCACCCTAGAAATATTCAACATCCTTAGTCATCAGGGAAATGCAAATCAAAACAACTCTGAAATTCCACCTCACACCAGTCATAATGGCAAAGACCAAAAACTCAGGTGACAGCAGATGCTGGTGAGCATGTGGAGAAAGAGGAACACTCCTCCATTGCTGGTGGGATTGCAAGCTGGCACAACCACTCTGGAAATTGGTTTTGTGTTTGTTCAGAAAATTGGGCATAGTACTACCTGAGGACCTATCTATACCACTCATGAGCATATACCCAGAAGATGCTCCAACATGTAATAAGGACACATGCTCCACTATGTTCATTGCAGCCTTATTTTTAATAGCCAGAAACTGGAAACAACCCAGAAGTCCATCAGCAGAGGAACGGATAGAGAAATTATGGTACATCTACACAATGGAGTACTACTTAGCTATTAAAAATAATGATTTCATGATATTTGCAGGCAAATGGACGGAACTAGAAAATATCATCCTGAGTGAGGTATCCCAGTCACAAAAAACACACATGGAATGGAAATACAGTGACGAAGAGTGGAGCAGAGACTGAAGTAAAGGACATCCAGAGACTGCCCCACCTGGGGATCCATCTCATATACAGACACTGTTTCTAATGCCAATAAATGCTTCCTGAGAGGAGCCTAATACAGCTGTCTTCTGAGAGGCTCTACCAGAGCCCAACAAATACAGATGTTGATGCATGCAGCCCACCTTTGGATTGAGCATGGGGTCCCCAATGAAGGAGTTAGAGAAAGGACTGAAGGAGCTGAAGGGGTTTGCAATCCCATAGGAAGAACAACAATGCCAACCAACAAGAACTCCCAGAGCTCCCAGGGACTAAACCACCAACCAAAGAGTACACATGGAGGGACCCATGGCTCCAGCTGTGTATGTAGCAGAGGATGGCCTTATCTGGTGTCAACAGAAGGGGAGGCCCTTTGTCCTGTGAACACTTGATACCCCAGTATAGGGGAATGCCAGGGTGGTGAGCTGGAAGTGGGTGGGTAGGGGGGAGCACCCTCATAGAAGCAGGAGGAGGGGCAATGGGATAGGGTGTTTGCTGAGGGGAAATTGGGAAAGGGGATAACATTTGAAATTTAAATAAATTAAATATCCAATAGTTAAAAAAAAGAGCAGCCATCACAACTCTCCCACCACCCAACCTGTAAAATTGACATACAACCATATTTGCTTATGTCAGGTTTAAGTTCCAAAAAAACAATAACCAGATCATAATTACGCCTAATATATTTATCTTATAACACATTATAAATTTTAGAATAAGCATCAATGTCCCTCAAGGACCTTTTTTTTGGTTGTTGTTTTGTTTTGTTTTGTTTTTTTGGATTTTCAAAACAAATCTGATTGTTGGGATATTTTCTTACTTGGTGCTACATTACAAAATAAAGAAATTGAGGAAAAAAATGCAAATTTCTGTACAAACAAATTCATAACAAAATACAACAGAAACACTCATGTCAATTATTATACTCATTCTTGCACCTGGTCTTAGCTTAACTTAACTTTCTCACCTAACCATTCAGTATTTTCTCCACTGTCAGCAGGCACATCAGTAAGTCATG
>JADRCD010238972.1:0-34830 GCA_019843815.1 Montemys delectorum
TCTGCTTGTCATCAAATGACAAGGTGCAAGGAGAACTTTCCCCTTCCTATCCTGTGCTTCTCTTGGCTAATAGCAGTCAGGGAATTAAATGAGATCTATTTCTTTTGCCCTTGGCATCCGCAAGGCCACCAGGGAAAGACTTCACTCGCTGTATACATTAGAGCAGTTACCTCTGGCCCTGGGAATTGGGTTTGAGAAGGACCCTAGAATGCACAGACAGTCCCAGGATTATTCACTTGATGTCTCTTCTTCACTCAGAGGATTCACAGATGGGACACAGGATTGATTTGTAATGATGCTCATTTCCCTCAGAAGTTGATGCAAGCCTAGACAAGCAAGAAAATGGCCATGCTGGCAGCAGTAAGCAAGGGGAGAAAACAGCAAATGAATGGGGTTTACCCAGTTCAAGGGAGCCGAAAGGCTCTGTAAACAGGCTGTGGAGGCTGCTATTTGTAATATAAGCCTCACTAATTGGCCACCACCTCCAGGAGATCTTCTCTGATTCATCATGGAGTTGTGACCATTTCCTTCCTAGTTATCTAGAACACCTTGGATGTAATGGTCATGGTGACAACTGTATAATGTGTGTGAAGGAGGAAATGGTGGCTCTGCTACTCTTTGGGATCTCAGTCTCTATAAATGGGAAGTTCTTCAACAGCCCTCAGTTTCCTGTCTCCTGTGATCATGACTAACACCAACAGTGTTCTTAAACCCAGAATCAGCTCACAGCATATGTGCTGCCCCAGCTTGATTTCAGCATTTAACCACATAGAAATGTCTCCTCTGCTTGAATATCCAATGTCCTAGCTCAGTGACTTTTAGAGCTTCAAATTGTTTTTGAAATAGAAAATCAATCCACCCAAACTCAGTTTAGAGGTGCTGAACACTCATACAATTACTTTTATTTTTCTAGAAAAAAAATCTGTCAAGTAGGGTGGGTGTCTGCTTTTACTAGCCTTGGCTAGATTGTCTAAGAGCCAATTCCTTAGACTGTGACACTGGGACTTTGGGTGTACATTCGGTGCCACACTCACACGGCGTGTGCAAGGGTTGGGGAGGGGCATCTTCAGTCACTCTGGCTGGCTGGCCAGCGAGTGAAAAGCCACACCACACTCCTGCCACACAGTCGTGTCTCCATGACCCCTGAGCGATGTTGCCAGGCCCTTACTGTTTATTTCAAATTATATTTCTGAAAATTGCCCACTTATTTGGTTTCTTTCTTTCCTTACTGGATTATTTGTCCTAAAAAAAACAAAACAAAACAAAAAACAAGATGCAAGTGTATTTTGCCTCTTAAAAAGTACATTTCTTGGTCTGAGCTTCTCATAAGTATTTTTGAGTTTGCTCATGATGATTTTAGCCATAACAAACATTTTTCACAGAACTTGCTATTCCATTATTTGTCTTTGCAGTCCCTACACTTTGTGACCTGCGTTAAAAGGCCTGCTGCAACACTACATGAGCTAAAAACGCCGAGGAAAACAAACAAACAAACAAACAAACAAACAACAAAGTGATGAGCTGGAGATACAGAGCAGATAAGAGAAATTGAGACACTTACTTTATGTTCCTTAGTAGAAAGGTTCGAATATTTATCTGGGATAAAATTTTAACCAGGAGAGGAATGAGAAGAAAAATCCAGTAGAAATTATAGTAAGGGGGGAAGGGATAAAGGAAATAAAAAAAGCATTTGCAGTTCAATAAAAACGGGAAGGGAGGCAGCTTGAAAGAAGGATGGGAAAACAAACGCAGATATAACATAAGACAGACAGCAGAAAAGTAGTTACACCAACTGTCCTGGTGAATGTAGACAGGCTAAAGTTCAGTGTAAAAGGCTGTCACATTGAGAAAAAAATAAAATTCACCTCCAAGTTGTAAAATATATATATAAGGCAATGAAACAAACTGTTAAAATGAAGAGACAGGAAGATATGCTGGAGAGGACCAAACAGAAGGAGGCATGCTGGCATTGATATAGAGCAAAGAGGAAGGCAAATGTGCAGACAGTCTCTGTGAGTGCTTCCAGGGCAGAAGGGAAGGGTGTGAGTCTCAAGGCATGGGGGGGCACCTTGTTTCTCAAGCCCTCACTGATCTGCCAGAGACTGAATGAGTTTGCTGCCATATTGTGGGCTGAGGATGTGAGAGCTGAGGTCAGTGCTTCCAAAGTCAAGACACATCAGGTTTTCACCTGGAACTGTAGGGGATCCAGAGGGAGTGGAAAGCAACAACAGGAAACCTGTCAGTTCCTATGAGATCACTGCTTAAAATAAGTAGAGTCTGATTGGGTTGAGGGACGCCCGCCCATGCATGCACACACATGCACATCACACACACACACACACACACACACACACACACACACATACATACCAGGTCTGCTAAAGCTCATTTTCCTCTTGCTAAGAGAACGTAAAAGAATAGATAATTAATAAGCTTACAGAGATGGGTAAATGATAATTCTGATCATTCCAAAAGGAGAGCAGAAAAAGATTGAGTGACATCAGCCATAAAAGAACTAAATACTCAACTGAGGGACAAAGATGGGGATGGAGGAATGGCTTAACAGTTGCTGATCTTCCAGAGGACCCAGTTCCCAGCATTGATGTCAGGCACCTCACAATTGTTTATAACTTCAGCTCCAGAGAATTCCACACCTCTGGTCTGCACAGGCACCTGTACTCGTATGCATTTATCTACACACACACACACACACACACACACACACACACACACACACACACCCTATACAGAAATAAAAATTGTTTAAAGACAAAGATGGATTGTAGTTTTAGAAACTGTGCTTCCATCCTGGTAGCACATTTAAAACACAAAGTCACAGTCCAACAATAGGACAGAGCAGAATACAGTCAGACAAACGATAACCAAGAGAAATCTGGCATAAATATAGTATCTACAGAGTTGATTTTTAAAGCAAGAAGCATCATTAGAAATGAAGTGAGCATTTGGTGACAATTAAAAGTCAGTATTAAAGATAAAATTTTGTGTATCTAATAACCCATAAAGTGGTAGAAAGTGTAAATGAAGGTTAAATATATGTGTACATTTTAAATGGCACCAGAGTTAGGTCTGAGTTCTATACGTATTCCTTCCTTACATAAAGACCCGGAAAAAAAATGGCAACCTCTGAACTTCACTTAAGGAAGCTAGGAAAAGAAACTGCATAAATCCAAGTTTAGCTCTGTATTCATCAAGTTATCAAGAAAACAGAATATACCAGTGAACTCAAGGGAAGTTCTATAATAGGTTCTGTAAAATCTTTAACTGATAATTGAAAGCAAAGTAGGCCATATACAAATAGAATTCTGTACTATGCATAGAAATGAAATCTGCCCATTTCCAAAAGTGTGGATAAATCTTGAAAGCATAATTAAGGACACATGATCTCACTCATACGTGGCATCTAAGAAAGGTGAATTTATATAAACAACAGGGTAACATTTACTGTTAGCAGGGATTTTAGGGTACAAATCTGGGCTCCTGCAGCTTCCAACAAGTGACATGCCAATTAAAAAGAACTATCCAGAGATGCAGAGGAAGGGAACTTAGTCAGTATGGATACCTTGTCAAGGACAACAATGTACAGTGACCCCCAAGTCCATCTTTGGAATCCTGCCATGAGCTTTAAATTTCAATAGAGGGTAAAAGGTATCTTTAAACAGTCCTGGTCAATGCATGGTACACTCGGCACTGAGCATCATTACCTGGCTCTGCTCTGTCCTGCAAAGTGGTTTGATAAGATATCAAACTAGTGTGAGCTCTCTTCCAGAGTTGCAAGTTCTTTCCCTCCTGTCTTTCCCCTTCCCTCAGCATGAGACTCTAGGAAATGTTACTTCACTGGATTTCATGTTTAAATAATCTGCTAACCAGAAGTGAGGGCAGAACCATCGTCTTAGAATATTTCCTCTCTCCAAGGCTGGTTCCACCACCAGAGACAGATGGGGGGAAGGAGAGATGGGTTAGTTCAGGAGACCTGGTGAATGATGTGGTATCTGCATTTACTAATTTTGAGTTTTATTCTTGTAATTTTCTCTGTGTCCTTCTGACTAAAAAAATACAAGGCATCTTGGTGAGACAATGGAGGAATTAACTACATTAATTATGGTATTTATTTTACAAAATATTTGTACATTTAATCACTACAGTGTGCATCTTGAAATCAATTTCATTTGTTGACTCTACATGATTAAAAACAAACAAAACAAAACAAAACAACAGGAAACAATTGCAGTTGGACTAAGGTTCCAAATATAAATTCCCATGCAGAGCAAACTGAAACCTCAAATCCAAACCAAAACAGTAGAACCAGAAAGGAGAGAAGATAAGTTGGGAAGAAGTGAGCACTGAGCTTCTTCAGGACCCTGCATTGACTTTTAATTTTTAGCACTTCTTAATTGATTGTAGTTACAAGGTTGGGTGACCTCTAGTTTTCTTAGAGTTAAGTGTCTTCTACCACACTGGGAGAGACATCTGAACACACATCAGTCATCTGGTTTACTCTAGACTATTCACAGGGCAGAGGGATGATAATTTCTGAATGGCACTTTTTTTTATTGATGTCCATTGGTCAGCATCCCTACAACCATTCTAACCTGTCTTACTCCTGGGATGACAGCCAGAAAGAGCTTGGGAAGACAGCCTTATTAGGCAGTAGATAAAGTACAGACTTTAGAGCTCAATTGACCTGAGATGACTCTTGGCTCTAAGTAGCACTCGCCTGTGTAAGGGACTTATCAGCAAGTTGCTCTGTATGGGACTGGGTCTGTACAATGCTCAGAATCTCTAACTTTTGTTAATGGTGTCACTATGAAGGTTGAGAGAGATGGAGAGTTGTTTTGGCCAAGGGTAAGATAACGAACTCTGGGACTGAAGAGATGGCTCAGAGGATACAAGTCTTTGCTATACAACGTGAGGGCTAGAGTTAGATTCTCGGCACTCACATCAAAGTGATGGTCTTCCTGTAAACCATCATCCTCAGGGGTTAGAGACAGGATTCCTGGAGCAAAGCAGCTGGCTAGACTAGTCAACTTGACAAGCTCTGGGTTCAGGGAGAGACCCTGACTCAAAGTATAGATAAACTAAAGAAGGTACTTGACATCAACCTTTGGCCACCACATTGAATACACACATGCACACACACACACACACACATACACACACACACACACACACACCACACACACATACACCACACACACGAAAAGAAAAGCTGATGGGTCACTTCAGTTTCTGCTCGGCAGTGAAGGTAGTGTACTTTGCTGCACGAATTGCATTTGATCCTTTGCTCTTGTTTCCTTCTCTGATAGTCTGGCTCGTGGTCCTCAACCATGGACCTCTCTTAGGAACACCCAGCCATTTAAACCTAAGGGTTCTCCGGAGTGGTGACAAGCAGCTTGGATGGATACCCGCTGGCCGCTTTACCAGCCTGTTCCAGGTGGGATGATTCCTGAGTTGCACAGAATAATTCCATCAGCATTTTCTTGGATCAGAAGCTGTCTGCTAGAGAAGGTGTGCTACACTAAACAGAGAGAGAAGGCTCCATGTCAGAAGCCTATAGCCCTTGTGAGTCAGACCTGTGACCCAGGAGGTCCTATTTCCCAAGGTCCCCAACTTATCAAGCAAACACAATGGTATTGTCTGCGTTGCTGACCTCTAGTGAGAACAAAAGATGAAAACCAGAAGAGGTTTTCCCGAAATGTGCAAAGATGCTGTGTACCTCATAACTCCTCTTTGTTCCCAGCAGAGCTGGAGAGGGCTCACTGTGCTCACCCTCGCCGCACAGACTCCCCTCGTTTCCCTTTTAGAACACTCGTTTCCTCTTCTACAAAGTGGAGATGATGTCACATTAACTACTCTTATTAGCAGGACGGAAACCAATGAGCACAAACCGTGCTCGCTGATAGGTATTTGAAAAATTGCCTTTATTGTATGTGTTATGGGTGTTTTGCCTGCCTGTGTGCTTGCACACATGTGTGTTCCTGATGTCCTAAGAGGCCAGAAGAGGGGGATGAACTTCTCGGAAATGGGCGGTGAGCCATCATTGCAGGTGCTGGGAATCAAAACAGATTCTTTGCAAGAGCTCTAGTGTTAAGGCACCTCTCTCTCTGACCCCATTAATAAGTGTTTTAAATTACAAAGTGGTGAATAGCATCAAGTGAGTTCTGGAATTTTAACCTGCCATCAAATCTTGCAGTCTTTCCTGGAAGGGTCTTAGCAAGCACAGCCTTTCCATCTGAGAAGCTCTGAGACTTGACAGCAAGTCTTGGAATCTTTGATTACAAACTAAGTATTTTGAGGTGACAGATGAAATTGACTTTGCTGCCTGAGAGCCACCCCATTAGATCCTATTATGGTGACAGAAGATCAATGCTAGCAAGAGGTGAGTGTGTGTAATCGCGCCTAAGGGAAGTGGGTTGGAATCCTTTGGTGTGGATGTCACAGCGGGAAGAAAAGCCACAGAGGTACCAGGCAGCTGCAATGCCCAGCCCTTAAGCCATTTCCCTCTGTCCTCAGCTTCTGCTCCTTTCTGCATCCTCCTTTAAGGCCTACGCTGCCTGGGATAAGTGCCCACACTCCTTAACAATCACCATCCAGTAACGACAAAAGTCAAGTTTCTGAGAGACCCAAGGCTTAGAGGACTGAGAAACAACACAGGCATTCCTGCCTCACGATCTGCTAGTGCGCTTTTTCTTACGTGTGCAAAACATGCTGTCAGCGATTGGCATCTGCAGATTCTCCTTTCCTAAAACAACTCCAATAATCATGACGTTGAAACATCCCTCGCAACACGTGAAACAACAGACTCAGAGGGTCAGGTTTCAGTGCAACCAAATGGAGCATGTCTCCCGGGGAAGGACAGACTCTAGTTCCCAAAGCAATCCTGCCAGGTGGTCCAGCTTACCTACAGATATGGTCCATACGGCAATGATTTTCAAGAAGGCTTTGGTTCTGGAGTTGAAGCGGCTATGGTGAATGGGGTTCTGGATGGCAACATAGCGGTCCAGGGAGATAGCACAGAGGTGCATGATAGATGCTGTAGAGAAGAGCACATCCAGGTAAATCCAGACTGCACAGAGCTTGCTAGGCAAAGGCCACCGGTACCCTGTGGGGCAGAAGTTTAGCATCAGTGAGTAGCTAGCTTCATGCTCTCTGCAGTGTGTGATCTATACCCCAGGATAACTGTTTACCATTTGGGGACTGGTATAGGTGACAGGCAAGGGAACTACAAGAGACTTTCAATACTTTAACAAATAGCAAGTGTGTGCTGTGAAGGCATTGGCAGGGGAGTGCAGGGTTGAAGATTTCTGACCTGTGGAATTATATAAATGAAGGAGGAGCTCGCTCTTTCCTCTTGAATGAGTCTCTCTCCTGCTCTACCCGGCAAAACCACCTTTATTTAACAATGTGTCCAAAGTTATGTGCTGAGCCCTTTCATTGATGTGCCGGTCACATACAGCCTTTATTTATGCACATAATTTTCTTTGGAATTAAGGTCCCTGTGGCTAGTCTAATCTTAGTCACTCTTAGACATGTTCAGTCTCACATAGGCAGGTAATTAGTGGCTGTGTGATGAAATGTCTTCAAATCTCTTGAATGTCTTTACTCACAGTGCACAGTTCCTTAATGTCTTATTAAATCTGGGGCATGTGAGAAACAGTGAGGATGGTGAAGAATATCAAGGGTATTTGGCCTTGGAGCTTTTGTCCCAGAGCAGTGTTCAAACTACAGGTGACAGCTAGTTTTCGCAGGTGGCTCCTTAAAATGGGACCCACCTCTGGCGATGCTGATCCAGTAAGCCTGGAGCAGGCTGGAAAAATGTGCATTTTCCAAAAAGCTTAAGAAATCATACTGCTGAGGCTGGTATTGGCAGTCAGTGAGCAGCTGCTTAAGGAGAGGTGACACCTCCCCCTACCCCGGACATCTCCCTGAGCATCACAATCAAACAGTATCGCTTTGGGACCAGTCAAATTATTCTCTCTGGAGGGTGGCTAGAGATGAGGCCCCAATATCCAAGGATTTTAAAACTTCCCAGAATCCAATGCAGGAAGCTTGGCAGACTCTCTGCTGCCTTAGGAAGATGGAAGCTGCCTCGGTGACCATAAATGAAGTGTCCTGCTTCTCCCTGAGTGTTTTGGAGAGGACAGACACTTGGATACACTGTCAGTTTGTTCTGCTAACAGAAGGAACAATGATATTACATCTGCCTATGAATGGGAAGGAAGATTAGAGATCAGTACTTTCTTTAGGGTGATACAGAGCTCAGGCTGAGCAGGCCCTCCTTTTCCACAAGTCTTATTTCTACCTGGCTGCCTCCAGAGGTATTCAGAAAAGGAAACGATGCTGGACCTAAGTCTAATCCCAAACCTTCTAGTTGTAGTCTCAGGAAAGAAACGTCACCCCTCAAAGTTTCTTACCAAGGGGTAAGAAGAGAATACTTGTGCAAGACAGGTTTGTGAATTGTGTGTTAGGACCAGCAGGGTTAAATGTCCACTAGACTCTGGGCGAGTGTAGGTTGCATCCCCAGAAGTCGTCACTAGGGGGCAGCCTTGTACCCCGAGCTGAGTCCAAGGACCTGCTGCACTTCCTACATGGCCAGGGATACCGCCCCCCCCCCTCCCGTTGCCCAGCAGGTCACTTTGTGGTTTGGGTTCTTGCAGAGTCACCCCTCCCGCCCCATAGTAGGGTTTGCCTCTGAGGGTTGGCCGGGGTTTTAGGAAGTGAGAGCCTCTCTCTAGTGGCTGAGAAATGATAAGCAAATTCAAATGGAATTATTTGGGTGTGTCATTTGAATAGTCAAGCCTGGGCAAATGGTTGCTTGCTATTTCTGGCTTGTCTCCTTCTTTCTTGAAGCGTTTCGGGGCTGGATGGACATGTTCATATTGTAGTCTCTAGAACTTGGCCAGAACATTCCCTTGTAATGGTGTCCCTGAAACTGCCTGTAGCTCGGGTGACCGCCGAGTGCACGTGCCAGCAGTGTGAATATTCTTTCATTTGCTCATTGTTAGGAGGGATCGGCTGTGTTAGTCATACTTTGAAAGAATATCACATTCTGCTCCCCCATGAAAGGCATCCCAGTGTTTGCCGACTTCCTGAGAAGTCTGACACCGTCAAACTGAGAGGAAAGCAAAACTGACAGCTTTCAGTTTGTTTTCCACCCTCCTCCAAAAACCAGACAGGAGTTCATGTGTACACATTTTTAAGAATTAAGGGAATAACTCAAAGGTTTTCTCCCATAATGTCTTCTTTGGGCTGGGGGTGGGGGGCAATTAAAACCAAAGTAATTCATTTATTCTAATGGAGACTCTGAATATTTTAACATTAAACCCACTCTGGCACTAATGCTCTCTCTGAAATGTTCCAAGGTAAGTGGGAAGGTTTTCCCACTCCATTAGAAGTGCTGAGAACCGGGTGAGAAAGATAAAACTGTTCTGTCCCTAGACTGGCAAATAAAAGCAGAAAAAAAAATCACATGGACACAGAATGACAGCTAAATTATGCTCACAGAGTATTAGAATACAGATAATAATTTCTCTACAAAACGTATCCATTCTAAGGCTGGCAACTCACCAATGATCAGGTACTAGGCTGTCTGATTTTTTTTTTCTCTCAAGGAAAATAGAATTTTAAGACTAAAATAAAGCTTCCTGTCTATTTCTCTCCTGACCCCAGTCCCTCTGCTAACAGCATGCACAAGCTCTTTGGGACTAAGGTGGGGACAGCTGACATGCTAACACCACTCACCATACAGGATGGTTAACATGGACACGGGCATGACAAGGAAACCCAGCAGCATATCAGCTATGGCAAGTGACATCAGGAAATAGTTGGTGGCATTCTGCAGCTTCTTCTCTAGGGACACAGCCATGATGACCAGTATGTTTCCCGCAATGGTGAGAATAATCACGACAGTTGTCAATAAAGCAGACCAGTTTTTTTCCTGGAGATGAAGAATGGAGAGGCATGTCGGTGGGAGGTACCCTTCGCAGGAGAGGTTGGTTCTGTTTTCAGCATCAATTGTCCAGTTCGAGGCTTCGGAAGTGTTAGCATCCCTGGAGTTGAAGTCATTATGGTAGAGTCTGGAGTCATCACCTAATTGCATTAAGGAGTTTGGAATTGAGCTCAGAGAGATATTGTCTTCACAAAGAATTTCCATGTCTGAGCCGGAAGTTGTAGCAGATGAAGTGTGGAGAGACTAGCGAGTCATAGCCTGGGCTCACCATTCATCTTCACGTCCTGGCGCTAGGACTTGCTGAGACCATGTGTGGCTCCTCTGGCTGCCTTCTCCTCTTCCATAGTAAAGAGTTACAGAAGGGTGATGGCTCTTGATTATGCCTCCCTTCACAGTGCTAGGGAGAGTCCACCGCTTAGTTGTAAGTTCTCACGGAAGCAAAGGCAAAAAGAAAAAAAAAAAAAAAAAGCAGTGCTGAGCATTGGGGGACACAAACGTGTTCCTGGTTAAGGAAGAAAAGTTTTGTATCCGGTGAGAATCTTCCAGCTAATTCTTAGTTGGATATGCTGCTTCCAAGAGTTCAGCCATCACAAAGTTAAAACAGCATGAGATCAAAAATGAGGAGGGAGGGCTGTGTGCCCTTTATATTAATTAAGGAAGTCAATTAAACCTACGCAGTGTTAATGCCATCATGACTGGATACACTTGGGTTAACCCTTCTTAGTCTCAGGCAGAATCGCCGCAGCGGTGGTCAGGAATTTCAGCTTTCATTTCTGGCTTAGTTAATGAAAGGAAAACGCACCCCGAAGCGCAGCAGAGAACTTTCCACATCAGAAATTCTCACGGTAATGACGGCATCGTGGCCAAGCGTGACTTTAAGCAGAAAGAAAATCCCACAGCAGTAAAAGACAGCAGCCCAGGAACTTACATTCCTTGTCGCCAGGGTCCGCTATCCTGTGACTCGCCTGTCGCATGGTGACTGAGCCAGTGTGGAATCCCCTCTCTTTGAGCTTCCAGTAGCATACGATGATAGTAATTTGATTTCTGTTTCTGCCGACTTCAAAAACCGCATGCCGGTTCCAGCACGGTTGAGGTCTGTGCTGGCTGCCTCTGCCACTGCTGAGCTTGGTTGGGTCCTCCCTCCAAGAGCCTGACTGCTCGCTGAGGCGAGCGCACCGAGAGGAATCAGTCACTAGGGAGCCCCTCTTAAAGTCACACAAAAGAGCCGCAGGGAAAGTAGGAAACGCTGTGTGAATCAAGAGCCTCCCGGGTTTCCAGAAGAATAAGCAGCTCCTGGTTGCCTCCTTCCTCAGGCCTCCCTCTGTCACTGTGTCATAACCTGCAAGGTGGCGACATCCAGCAAGGGCGGACCAAACAGCCCCCTCCCCCACGCGCCCCCATTCTTCTTTCTGCTTACAGGTTAACTGGGAACCTTTCTTTAAAAAGGAGAGAATGGGGAGACAGCCTAGCGGACAGCAGGCAGGTGGGCTACATGACAGTCATATTTTAGGCTGAGGGGTGAAAAATGAGAAGATAAATAAGGCTAGAAAACAGCATGTCCTGGGATCTGGGAGCATTTAGCACTTCTATTCAAGCCAGTGATGATGTATCCAGGAGGGGATGGCTGACAGTGGCGACATGCGTTCACTGGAATCAGGAAGTCTGTGGCAATAACTGATAAACTACCAGAACAATTTTTAGTTACTTAAATGCATTTAAGCACACACACTATTGCGATGAGTACGCATCATGTATCTAGCTCACTTTTCTTCATCTCAGAATCGTCGCCAAGAAGTAATTAAAAACTTCATGTTAGAAGGTGAAGGATTTTGTTCTAATTTTTTTTTTTTCCAGAAGTGACCCTAATGATAAGGTGACTCGCATGCAAAAGAAGCCCCCTCCCAAGTGGTCCTTAAAGGAAGATAGATGCTCTCATGACAGATAAGAAAATAGATGATTTCCTGAACAACAGAGGCTTTTGGGGGTTCTGTCCATCCCATTCTTTACTTTTTCTTTTACACTCCCAGGTCAGCCACTCCCGTGCTTTCAATGTGCTGCCAATTCTCACGGCAGTGAGCTAAATGTCCAGTGGCCTTCTAGATCCTTTCGTCTGTGACCCAGGAGACCTTCCATTCTGACTCTCTCTTAGGACTTTTTGCCACATGTCCTCCTGGCTCATGGAATCATCATATAGTCCATCGAGCCCTTCATCCCTTCTTCCTGCCTATGCCCCTAGATTCCCAGCATTCACTCCCATCCGGCAAAGTTCTCTGCTCTCCTCTGCTCAGCCCACAGTGGGGAGCCCTTCTACTCTTCCTAGGCAGGCACATTATTTCCCAGATCACCTACTTGGGACTAGGCTGCTGATCTTGTGAGTGCAGTGCATGCTGTGTGTGTGTGTGTGTGTGTGTGTGTGTGTGTGTGTGTGTGTGTGCAGTGTACAGGGTAGGTGTGAGAGTCATAGTCCTTTGGTTCAGAATCCAGCTTTGTAAGTCAGACAACCTAATTCAGCTGCCTTTAGAGCCCAGTATTCTCACCTCCTGGCGTGGTATTAGCTTCATCACTGGGTTACAGCGAGGCATCAGACAACGTGCACAAATATTTAGCCCATGCCTGCTTTATACGATGCTCTACATTTTACACTGGCCATTTTATTCCTATTAAAATTATTACAGATGGAAGGAAAAAAAATCCATCACTACCCTCTTGACTACATTCCTTCTCTTTTCTTTGAGGGATTCTCAGCTCTTAGTCTGCTCATTCTCTGGGGCCCCCATGTCCTCGCCTAGACTCTCACAGCGTTTCCATGGGCAGCCTGGCTACACCCTAAATCTTCATGTTTCTGACATTTTTCATAATAGTATGCTTGTTGTTCCTTGAGACTGGAGTCTGGACTGCTCTTGCTGACTGTCTTTCTGTATTATTCTCCTTGTGAATTTCCAGGGGGCAGCTCCCAAGCTGAGAATCCCAGGTTTGCCACCTGTTACCTCTGTGACTTTGATTAAGCTCTTTAATCTCTACACTTGGTTTTCTCATCTGGATGAAAAGGAATAGGATTAGCCATGCACCTACTTCAGAGAGTTAATCTCAGAGCTAAGTAAGTTTATAGATTTGCCTTGCATATTATAAGCCCACATGTTTTTAGTCTTACTTGCTGTTATTGAATTTTCTTTCAGGGAGCTTGCTGGGTACCATCCTTCCCCAGTGGAGGCAAAGACTTCAGCATCCTCTGCAGTTTTTCATTTGGATGCTAATCACATTGAGTTCAAGTCACACAAAGGCAAGAGGTGGGGGTGTCTTGTTCATGGTGGGCTGCATGAGTTTTTATTTAGATACATAGGAAATATAAGTGTTAGTCAATGTCTAATGTTTTTAGAAGGTGGCACAGGCCCTGTGATCTCAGTTATTTAGGGGGCTTGGGAAGGAGGGTGGTTGGTTCAAGGCCAGCCTGGGCAAAACTAAAATATATATATATAAAAAAGGGTTACTTGTAGTTTTTTTGCAGTTTGATGGACAAAACAATATAGACATGATCTATCTAGGTGGTTGGCTACTGATAGTAGAATGTGAGTCAGATGGGAAGATAGTTGCTGTCCTAGGTGTTGTAGATAATAAGACTTTTTTCGACATTTTAATATATGTATAAATGTGATATGCTTTGATAATATTCAACCCTACTGATTCCACGTTAGACAAGCCTTTTGAGTTTGCAGTGTGCTGGTGGCTGTGGCAGACGCTGGAATGTGCTGCCCAGTACCCCCTGCTGGACTTTAGTGCTAAGCCTTGTTACTGTGGAAAGTATTAGCAGATGGCTCTTAGCCATGAAAATTACCCTCAGCCGAACAGGCCCGCTTGTCACGTGGCAAAACTACCTTTTTTTTTTTTTGGGGGGGGGGGGCGGGCAGAGAAGTAGTTCCGATATGATGACCTTCTCTTTGCCTGAAGGCTGGATAGCTGTCAGTGGCCTCCTTAGAACTGCTCCTCTTCAGGTGTGCTGAGACCTTTGTGGTACGTAAGCCCCGCCCCTCCCCAGCTCCTGCTCCCCAGTAGGTGCTGATCTCTGTGAGCCCTCTCCAGTACACCCTCCCACACAAACTTGCCTAATTTGGCTTCCTGGGAACTCAGCCTAAGACTTCACTTTCCCAACACCTGTTTCAATGTTTATTTATTTATTTTTCCACCCCTGGATGAGTCTGTCCTACAGAGAGCAGAAACACAATGGTTGCTTAAGTTAGTGAAGGCTTCTTTAGAATAAACTTCCAGTTACCAGTGGACAATGGCTGCCTTTATTATTGTCGGAAGACTCAACAGCTCAGGTTGATTTATTACTTGAGGCATAATTCTAAAATGGTTGAGCCTTACATATGGGGGTGCCTTTTATAATTCATTTGTTTCAGATAGACCAACAAAAAATGGTTGCATAAAGTTGCTTTAAAAAATTACTGGAGTAGCATTGGAAGCCCTTGCTGAACTTCTTTTTTTTTTTTTTTTTTTTTCCATTCTATAGTTACTTGGTTCCTGAAATATTAATGCTTTATAGTTGTTAAAATATGTGAAGAAAAAGTTCTGCAAGTAAATAAATCTAGAACATATTGCATCTTTATAGCCTTCTCTTAAAAACACACTGTGCGCATTAGCATTGTAAAGGCCATGGGAGATGCTGTAATAAGGAAAGTGGCTTCTATTTATCTCTTTTCTCGCTTCTAACAAAACATTCACTGTAGGTCAATTTTATTTTCTTTCAAAGAATTGAGTTATATTTTGCATTCATCAAAATATAAAGACCTTAAATATGTAATTTAGTGAGTTTTTTGAAAAATGTATACACCCACACAACCATCACCCGAATCAGCAAACCTACCATTTCCATATTTCCAGTACTTTCAAAAGTTTCTTCATATCCACTGTTGACCTCTGCTTAGGCCAGAGACATCTGCTTTCTTCTTACTCCATAGACTGTTTGTGAGTTCTATACTTTTTGCTACTGTAAAATTGTGTGTGTGTGTGTGTGTGTGTGTGTATGTGTGTATGTGTGAGAGAGAGAGAGACAGAGAGAGACAGAGACAGGGAGAGAGAGAGAGAGAGAGAGAGAGAGAGAGAGAGAGAGAGAGAGAGAGAGAGGTGGGTGAGTGTGGTGAGACCAAAGGAGGATATCTGGTGTCCTGCTCTATCACTTTCTTCCCTATTCTCTTAAGATAGGATCTCTTACTGCACCTGGAGCTCACTGTTTCTTGGTCAACTGGTTGACCAGAAGGCTCCAATGGTCCTCTTGCTACCAGCACAGGACTAAAGGTCCATGTGGCTATGCCTATCTTTTATATGTGTGTTGGGAATCTAAATTGAGGTGCTCATGTGTGCTTACTTAGCAAGTGATTTTAACCTTTGAGTCATCTCCCCAGAACTGTACCCAACCACTAATTTAAAAAACAAGTGGTGATCCAGTAAAATCTCCAAGAGTCTATATATGAATATAGACTGGATCTATATCCTGTCTGTGCTTTTAAAATTTTACCTTTTCAAGACAGTGCCAACATTAGTCTCTATTTAATCAACTAAATCTAATTTTGTCCTGAATTGGCAGCATGGAATTCTTTTACTCCATGTCCTTCCTTAGGAGTCTGTCCCTGAGATTTCTGGGACATAGATTTTACTATTGGTCTAAGGATGAAAACCCACTATTCACAGGAGATTTTGCTTGTTGTTTGTTTGTTTGTTTGTTTGTTTGTTTGTGGTATTTGGTCTATCATTTCCCCTTGGATGCTGTAATTCCCAGATTTGAAACAAGCTTGCCCTCTTTTAATTCTTTTCTTTTGTTGAAGATAGAATTTTTCATCTGATATATTCTGATTATAGTTTCTCTTCTTATAACACCTTCCTGTTCCTCCCCACCTCTCCTCTCATCTGGACCCACAACTTTTCTGTCTCTCATTAGAAAACAAACAGTCATCTAAGGGATAAAATAGGATAAATTAAAAAAAAACAGAATTAACAAACAAACAAGAAAAAGAGCCAAAGAGAAAGTATAAGAAACACATATAGACATAGAAACACACAAACTTATACACAGAGGAATCCCATAAAACCTCCAAACTCGAAACCATAATATATATGCAAAGTACCTGTAAGGTTAAGAAAAAAGTCCTGACAACATTATAAGACAGAGAATCTCCAGAAATGCCATTGAGTTCATTTTCTGTTGGCCATCTACTGCTGGGCATGGAGCCTACCCTTAAGAGTAGTTTGTTTCCCCAGTGAGACTCACTTGTAGAAAACTAATTTCTTATTTGTAGGTGGTTTTTAGTTGCAGATTGCTTCTGGGTTATGGTTAGCAGCATGTGTTCACTTTTCCTTTTCAGCTGTAGGAGCCCGTGTGGTACAGGCCCTGAGCATGCTGCCTCAGTCTCTGTGAGTTCTAATATACAAGCTAACACTCTTGACCACTGTGTGTCTGGAATTTTCAACTGCCATTGCCTTTATCAAAAGAAGCAAACATTTGAAATTAGTGAATGACTGTTAAGCTTTGACTTTTTCTTAGTGGATATTTAGTTTACAATGTTTATTAACTAGGTAACCGTTGAGTACTGTTCTAGGTGCTAAGTACACCTTTGAAGCTAACCAGCTTCTAGCTCAAATGCTTGACTGCAGCATGGATAACTATTGGATTTGGGGAGAAGAAATAAATTTGGCAATCAGTGACACATTGATGGCATTTGAAGTATGACACTGGGTGAGATCATAATGGAATCTAGAGACAGAGAAGGGAAAAGGAGTGAGGTCTGAGCTCTGGATTTTTCCAGTATTTGGGGTCAGGGAGGGGCAAAGAAGACAGTTAAGTAGATTGAGTTTAGAAAACACTCAGTATACAATGATAGCTTACAATGAAGTAAACTACTTATGATGAGTTCAAAACCATGAGGATGGAATACCAACGAACTTGTGAGAATGGCAGCATTCAGTGTGACCTTGTTCTAGTGGGGTGCTTAGAACAGAAATTCAGCTGAGTGGGTTCAAGAGAAAGGTGGAAGGGATGGAAGGATTGGCAGTGAGTATAGACAGCTTTATGGAAGATACCTGGGAACACCCCTGAGAACACAGAGGTGGGTGAAGGGATGTTGGGTATGATAGAGCATATGTGTTATCTTAGCACCTAGAGGTGAAGGCAAAGAGGATCAGCCATTCGAGGCAAGCCTGGAGTAAGTAAGGAGATGTTAAGTACTTCTTATGACAAAATTCTTGGGTGATGGCAGGCACGGGGAGGGGGGAAGCAAAAGAAGTTTGTTCTTGTTGTTTTTGTTTGTTTGTTTGTTTGTTTTTTGGAGGGGAACCTGGGAAAGGGAAAATTTACATGTAAATAAAGAAATTATCTAAAAAAAAAAAAAAACGTAAAAAATATAGAACCAGTGAGATAGGATGGGTGGGCACTGATGATAGAGATGGCAAAAGATGTTTCCATTTCTTCATTAGCTTGCCATTCTAGTTTGGTAAAGCTGTGGATGAATGTTTTCACATAGTGCATACATTCTGTGAAGGTAGTTAACAGGTTGATGTGATCAAGTGCTAAGGACAAGGAACAGCTTTTGGTAAGATAGTCCTAGACCATCTTCCATGAAGGTTGCATCTATGGTGAAGACAGAAGATACTGGATTCAGAGTTTTGCAAGCAAAAGGGAGTCAAATGTGGGCTTCTCCGAAGTGGAAACTTCTGGTTTCTTTGGGAAGTCAGTTATATCAAGTGATGCTTTGCTGAGGCACACAGGTGAAAGGATGTTTTGCTAAAGCAGACACATGAAAGGACATATGATGAAGGAATATAACTATGACCCTACAGAAAGTGGGAGCTGGAGCATTGGTTTGCTTTGCACCGCCTTGTTATTCTTTAATAATGGCATGCATGTATTGGTTCACCTTACATTGTGTTGCTGAGCTCCACTTCTCATGAGATTCCTGTGACTTCTTGCCACTTCGATGTCCTTGGGCCAGTTAGTGAGCTGTGCAGTTTCTTTAGGACTGAACTGCAGCTGCTGGTTCATGCATGGCGTTATGCAGGTACTGAGAGGACTGGACCGAAACTTCTGACTCATTTGTATTTGGTGTTTGCTACTGTGTTAAACTGCTGATACTCTGACAACAAAGATTGGACTCGCCCACCAAAGAACTGTTCCTAAACAGGTCAATTTCCCCTACATCCTAATAACCTTTCTCTTCCACTACCTCTGGTGAGTGGTGGGCTAGAGGAGAGGTTGAACCCTTATTAAAGTAGGTCAGAAGAAAAAAACTTATGCTAATTTTTTCCTAAGGCTAGGCTGCTCTGGAGTAAAGGCAAGATGAATTCTGAGAGCTGAGTAGGAATGGAATTTGGGGAACTGGAGAGAGTGAGGTAGGAAATGAGGCTTGTGAGGTTGCTAATCCTCAATCAGGCCAGCCTGGTTAGGCCATAATAAATAACTGGACTCTACCTGAAGTGCAACAGGCTTCGGGGATTTTAGGAATGAAAAAAATCATAAACCTTAGTTTAGTTTCTAGCACCTAGATGGCTCACAATGTCCTATAACTCCAGTTCCAGGTGACCTGATGCTCTCTGTCTTCAGGGGTATCTCCACTCACTTGATGCAGATAAACTCCTGTAGGTGCACATGCACACATGTACACACACACACACACACACACACACACACACACACACACTGCATACAAATTTAAATAAAGAAGCAAAGAATGTTGAGACAAATGAAGGATTTACCTTTACCAGGAAGGTCTTGGCTGGACCTTTGTGGGTCACATGCCCATCCCTGAACCCATCTTGGCATCCAGAATAGGCTACTCAAACTGCCTGAGTCATTTGCCAACACTTGTGGAGAAATTCAATCAACCAGCTCCATTGGAAGAATGTGGACTGCACCTCTTTCCCAAACAGAGATGCCTACCCATGCTTGTGGAATGAGGACTATTCATTCTATTAGTGGAAGGCATTGCTTGACACTTCTTTCAGTAAGTTTTTACTCAGACACACTGTCTCTGGGGCCGTAGTTATCCTTAGGTTTCAGGAGAAGCATCATATTTAGCTACATTCTTCTGCTGGAGTTAAGTAGTTCCTCCAGTCAGGAGTGACCTAAATGTAGTGTAAGTGTATTTCCCCAAGTATTTAACTTATTATCAGCTATGATCTTGGTCTGAGAGAAATTAATATATTACCACTTAGACTCTCATTATTTTCTTACATGAAAAATAAAACTTTCTGAGGAAAAAATCTGCACTCGTTCCAAAGCACCACTCTTTGAAAATACCCATTGTTTCTTCAAAATTTGAAACTTTCTTATAGTTTCTGTTTTCTGTTCAGTGTCTCAGAAACACTTGTTGGGTTTGTCTGCTGAGCTCAGTCCTGGATTCCTCTCTCTGTTTAAGGGGCTATCAAGAGTAATGGCTCAACCCCTCTCCCAGTGAAAAGAAGGCTCTAGGTCAGCTTCATCAAACCAGCATCATGACAAAAGCAGGCGTTGGGTAGAAAGAGATGTACCCAACGAGAAGGAAACACGTGTGCCTGGAGGAGAGGCATCTTGTTTGCTTCTTCCAGAAGAGGCTGCTTCTTTCAGAAGGTATTATCTTGACCTTGACCTATTTTAGAACTTTTGTTTCTTTGGAGTTGGGTGGCACCAGGAGCTAAAGGAAGCCTCAAACTTTTACAGGAGTAAATGGGTAGACTGTATCTTCAGTTTCCATGTCTTTCAATGGGTTTACTACTGTGAGTCACTCTGACAACAGAGCATTGCCTTCTCTGAGAGACACCAAGATATCAGAGAAGTCAAAGTTGTACCTTCATGAGGCTACTTTTCACATCCAAATGATGGCTCTTTCTGTCTACCTAATATCAATGATTCATGCGGTTAAGCCCTCAGGACATTCTATAAATATCTCAGATGGGGTACTGGAAACCATTGAAATGGACCAGAACATTACTTCGGTTTTTGTTTCTTCTAAGCCCACAGAAAATTACTTTTCTTGTTCAGTTGTTCATCTCAAATTAGCTCAGCTCCAGGATGAGGCAGTGTGTTTCCTTTTGGTATTTCAGCTGTATTCTAAGACCTGGGGTTAATTTGCTGTGACAAAAATACCAGAGACAAGTGACTTAGAAGCAGCAAAGTTTTACTTTGGCTCATAGTTTCAGATGATTTACTGGAGAGTCATATGGCCCTACTGCTTTGGGCCTGTGGTGGCTTAGTGCCACACAGGAAGAGTGTGTTGTGGAGGGAACTTTAAGTCTTACAGTAGTTTCATGAACATGCGACCATTAATTTAACTTTCTTCAGTTAGCATCAAGAATCCTACTTCTTAAAGGTCTCACTACTTTCAAATAGTGGGATGGCTATGGGCCGAGTCTTTAGCACATACATTATCCTTTGAGGGACACAGTTCAAATCCAAATTACAGCAGACTGGCTCTGTGACATTGAACTAAAAGAGTTGTTATGATAAATCTCGAACCCAAATGTTCCCCAGCAATGAAAACACAACTCAATTTATATGAATACAAGCTGTGTGCCTAGATTGGGCAGATCTACCACTGCACTATCATCTTCTCCATCTATGAGACCCCTTATAACTTGTGGTTTCTCCAGGCCATGTGCTTCTGCTCTGCTTTCCTTCCACCTCTTCCTCCTCCATTGTCCTCTCTATCTCCCACCTCCTTCTCTCTCCCAACTTTCAGCTCCACCTTCCCATCCTCTGCCCAATAACCAACTCTAGCCTTTATTTTACAAATTAAGGTGTTAAGAAGGTTTACAGGAAATCACCTGAGTGCATTCCTTGTTTGCAGCCCCTCCCAGGAGAACGGAATTAATATCAAATTACAGATAGCCTCGGGGGCTATCTGCAACACAGAGTCAGTCTTTATTTGTAAAAATTATTTGTAAAAATTTGATCTTAAGAAGCCTAGTATCCCCACGTTGAAGGCCATTATTGTTCCCACATCGTAGGATGCTGTTGAAGTTCTCTAGAGCATTAACAAAGAGGTCCATCTTGCTTCAGACCTCATTTGGTGGAGAGAACTGCAGTGGGTCTGTCTACTGCTTGGTCCCACACAGTGTGTCTGTGGGATTTTTCTACCCCTTGAGAAAATCGAACCCTCAGTTGTAGAACTGTCCCCACTCCTTGGTAGTCTGTACTCACTAGGTAGCCAGAACCATTTTCACATTGCTCCTGTGAGATGACCATGGCCCCTGGAATCATGATTGTAGTGTGGTGACTTATTTTAGGGATCCTCTTGGCAGAACAACATGCATACACTTTGTTTCAGAGAGGTTGTGAATCTTCAGGTTATAGGGGTTGAAGAAGATAGCATTGTGTATTTTCAATGTTTTCAGGCAGATACATTTCTAGAATACAGCTTGATTTGTTTTTATAGCTCCCTACCAACTCTGATATTCTTTGATCCTGTGAATCTAAAAAAATTGCAAAAACTATTGCTGATATCTTAATTTTTAAATTCTGAACTACAAAAAAATGTATATAAGTTGTGACATTAAGGATTTCTTTTCTAAACATAACCTTATATTGTATATATTCCACCAGTTTTTTCTTTGGCCATGTGTGTGCTTGTATGCAATTACACATGTATATCATTTATATGTGATGTGGATATTGTATATAAAAGTAGAAATACAGATTGGCAATAGAATTTTACTGACAGATACTCCATAATTCATTTAATTAAACTTTTTTTTGACAACCAGGCAAATTGTTAGCATTTCAGGTGCCAATTTTCAAATGTGATTAAATAGCCCCATAACATTATATGCTAATGTACATTCCCACAAGCAGCTCATTGTCATTTTCCTGGTACCTAACAAAGAGTTTTTTATGTAGGCAACTCTAATACCTTTATAATTTGTTAATAACCAAATGGCTACTAAGATTTGTTTCACTGAAAAATCAAAATTTCATTCCTTTTCAATTGATACATTTGTGAAAAGTTCTTATGTATGAACTTTCAAGGCATAATATGTAGCAGGATTTTTGGAAGTTACAATGTTTGAGACTAACACACTCTTCCTTTTTATAAGGGACACTTCTACTCCCCACTCAAGCTTTCTCCTTCTATCGTCCTCTCCTAGACATTCTGACGACATTTTTATAATCATTTTCCAGACACTTTCTTGATAAAGAAAAAGAATCTCTTCCCATATTGCTTGCTATATAATAATAACTCTTAATAATGTTGGGGAAAAATACAAATTGTCAATACAATTCTGCTGATGGATATGCCATTAATTCACTTAATCAGGTTCCTTTTAATAATTAAAGTAATTAAATGAATACTTAGTTAAATACAATAATTAAATTAAATACATCGTAATGTTGTAAAGAGTGCTAAATTAAAAAAAAATCACTGAATAGTTCTCACAAATGGTATGCTAATTTATGGCTGCAGTCACAGCCTAGATTGTGAATCACTCTGAAGACATTAGTAGGCAGGGCTGTACAGATCTGGGGATGCATACAGGGTTTTATCAGCCTTTCTGCATCTCAGGTGTGCACATACGTTTAGCACTTGCCTAGCCAGTTTTAAACTATATTTATAAAGAGAGGGAGAGACACACTGTCATTATTAGTCTTTGCAAATTTGCAAGGTATCATGTCAAACCTCTTTTGCTTTGTGATCAGGATCCCCATGTTGCCTCTTGTCTTTGTCCTGTGCTTTGATGCTTAATACTGTATATTTTGCCACAGGGTGGCCTATCAGTGATCAAAGAATGTTCTCCAGTGGCTTCTTCAAAAATGATCATGTAACCATACTCCTAGTGTGCTCAAAAGCTAAGAGAAATTCTGTTGTCTGTATACGCAAGTAAAATTTGATCAGTTAAAAAACCCTGTGTCATATTCTACTTCTGTAACAATGCTGTAGCTATTGAATTAACTGTCCATTGGGTTTTTCATATTGCTGTGGAGAAGTTTTGGTTTGAAGAGGCCACTCATGCTTCGTGTTTTTAAAACTTTCATCTAGATCAGTGGTTCGAAACATCTGGGTTGAGACCCCTTTTGGGATATCAGATGACCCTTTCACAGGGATCACATACCAAATATCCTGAATATTAGATGTGTACACTGATTCATAACAGTAGCAAAACTACAATTATGGTGTAGCAGTAAAACTATTTTTTGGATGAAGGTCACAACATGAGGAACTGCATTAAAGTGGTCATAGCATTAGGAAGGTTGAGAACCATTGATCTAGGTTCTTGAAGGATCTGTTTTCACTTTAGCTTATATGTATGTTTCAATTGCCTGAGTAAACTATAAACAATACACATACACCTTCATTGTTTGTCAGGCTTTCCTAAAACACTGTAAGTCCTTTCAGTTAGCATGCTAATCCCTTCCTGAAGGTTCCTAAATGTTCCTTGAATTCTATTTTGTTAAGTAAATTTATTAATATTTGGATTAGAATAAAAAACAATGGGTTTCATTATTTCAGATGTGTGTCATTGTACTGTGCTTGTATTCCCTGACCACTGTGTTTGTTAATTTTTCTCCCCTGCTGTCTCCATTGACCCTTACATGATCTCCCTTCTGCATGTGCATCATTCATCTATCTATCTATCTATCTATCTATCTATCTATCTATCTATCTATCTATCTATATATGTATATGTATGAATGTGCATATGTTTATATATGCATATGAATGATGCATATGTAGTCAGACAATATATTCTGTCCATGTGAAAACTTATGATATTTATCTTCCTTCCCTTGCATACCTTTCTCTGTGCTCCCTCCCTTGGAGCCATTTTTCCTTTATTATGGTCCCTCCAGTATTTGATGTCATGTATACATGCATGTATATATACATTTAAATCAAGATTCTAACTATGATAGAAACACATTGTTCTTTGAACTTGGCTTATTTTGCACAGCACGATTTCTAGTTTTCTTGTAAATGGCATAATTTTCTTCTCTTTATGGCTCAGCTTAGGTTGGTCCCATAACTGAGTTACTGCAAACAGTGCCGCAGTAAAAATTGATGTGCAGGTCTCTTGTGCTATATTGGCTTAGACTCTTTCAGGTAAATACCTAAGGGTGGTACAGCTGGGGCACAGGAAAAATCTATTTTTATTTTGTTCATTTTTGATTTTAGAGGAAATGCTCCCTGTTTCTCCCACTTAGCATAATGGTGGCTATAGGTTTTCCATATATACTCTATATTATACTGAAGTGTGTGCCCTCTATTCTTTGTTTCTTCATGTCTTTTATCATGGAGGGATCATAAACTTTGTCTAGGACCTTTTCTGTTTGTGCTTTCTGCTCTCAAGTCTATTTGTGTTTGAATGTCTGTGTTATGTTTATTGATTCATTTAGGCTTACGTGACTTTGTATGACTGGAATGAAACCAATGAAACCACAGAGATCGTGTGTACCATCACTTTAAAGGTGCCTTTGAATTAGGTTTGCAAGGATTTTATTGAGAATTTTCATATCTTTGTTTATCAGGCTTCTTAGGATATGGGTCTTTCTATCTCTCCGTATCTCTGTCTCTGTCTCTCTCTGTGTGTCTGTGTCTCTCTCCCTTGCTGTTTCCCCCACTTCCCCTGTGTGTGTGTTGTCCTTATTTGTTTTTGGTGACATGGTAAACTGAATACCGTGGAGTGAGTTTGGTAATGTCCTCTTCACTTTCTATTATGGGGTCACCCGGAAGCCATGGCTCTAATTCTTATTGCAAGGTCTGGGAGAACTCAGCAGTGAGTCTATCCAGCCTGGGGATTCTCCTTGGGAGGCTCACGTTATTGCTCCAGTGGCATTCATTTTTATTTATATATCTACTTAAGTTGTTTCTGTCCCCTTGATTTAATTTTGGTAGGTCACATATCACTTGGAGTTTATTATTTCTGCTAGGTTTTCCATCTGTTTTTAGAACATATTTTTTTTCTAGAATATTTTCTATTGATTCCCTGAATTTCATTGGCACTAGCAGAGATCTCTCTCTCTCCCTCTCCCCCCTCTCTCTCTTTTTATCTCTCTCTCCACCTCCAATTTTATTAATCTGTGTCTCCTTTCTGACTTTTGGTTAGATTGGCCAATGGTTTGTTGATTTAAATGTATTTTTATGAATTGTTTGAGAATTTCACACAATGTAATTTTATAATGTGCACTCCATCCTCACCCTTCAACGTCCCTTGAACCTTCCAGTTCACATTTGTCAGAGGACGCCTCCCTGCTATGAGCAGTTGGTATAGATGCTGTCTTGTAAGTGTACAGTGATAGGAGATGGACCCCCTTTGGTTAGCTCTCTGCAGTCTGACTCCTTGGGACATATATAATGGTTTCTTTCTATTGCATAAAGAAGCTTCTTTGAGAGGCAAGAGCTACACTTACCTGTGGATGTAAGGAAGTGTATTTAGAGTTAGCAATTTACACCGGTTTAGGACCATGGCAGTAGTGGGCTCTCCTCTGGGTTCCATGGCCCCGTCAGCCATGGGTAGTTGGTTAAGCTTACAATTCCAGATATGAATTCCTTCCTAGTGAGATGGCATTAAGTCCCACTAAGTGGCCATTAGTTACCCCCAGAGTGTAAATGCCACTATTATATCTTTCAGAACATCTTGTTGCTCCGGTCGTTGTTGTGGTTTATAGGCTTTACGGCTGGATAGGACTACTGATGGCTGGAGTATACATAGGCCCTTCTGATGCTATGTGAGCTACTCCACACCGTGTGAGCTGTTCTCAGTGAGAAAGCTTCCAAGTCAGATCATGTTAACATTCATTCCTCCAAGTTTGATGTGTGTGACGTCTTCAGCACTTAGGTCTTACCTGCAACAGCAATAACATATTATTTTTGGGCCTCTTGTATTCTGCTTACCAACAATCTGAAAGGAGGCTTCCTATGCCTGGCAGTGGGGGTTTTCCTAAATAGTCTATGGTGTTTGGGGGAACCTTATCATATACAAGTGGTATAACTTCAGGGAAAATTTATGTATATGCATACACATACTTATCCTATATGATTTTCAGTTAACATAAGATGTCCCTATGACTTTTGTCCAATGTCCTTAGAATTATTTATTCTTCTTGCTTCTCTCTATCTTCCCCTCTTCCCATTCTCAAGTTTGTTGATCTTTATATTTTTTCTAAGTACCAACTTTTACTGATTCTTTGTTCTTTCTGTAATTGTTTCATTAATTTTTATTGTGTCTTTATCATTTATTTCCATCTAATTATCTTGAGGTTTGCTTGTTCTTGTTTTTCTTTTTAGGGTTTAAGTTACATCTTTGGCTGGGCAGTAGTAGCACATGCCTTTAATCCCAGCACTTGGGAGGCAGAGGCAGACGGATTTCTGAGTTCGAGGCCAGCCTGCTCTACAGAGTGAGTTCCAGACACCCAGGGCTACATAGAGAAACCCTGTCTCAAAAAAGAAACAAACAAAAAAGTTACATCTTTGTTTATTAGTGTTCTCTCAATATATTTTGAAATTAAAATCAATGATGTTCATCACATTAAAGTTATATCCCTGATGAGTCATTCAAAATACTATTATTTCATTGTTTATAAAAATTCTGTTTTCCTATCAGTTTATAATGGGTTATATTTTCCATATACTTCCCATAGCAATCATGAGTCCATCTCCAAACTCTTTTCCAGAGTTGTAAAATCTCACCATAGTCAGGTCAATTCAGTTCCTTTTCTCCCTGCCTGGAGTTGTCTCCCCTTGTGGCCACTGTCATTGTGCATTAGCTCAAGCACGGGTGTGATGAATAGCCAAAACACGAGATGAACAGAGATGTGATCTCAGAGTTAGAACAAGGGGATGTAGCACTGCAAAGAGTTGTCTTTCCTAGCTTCTAATTAATCAACTGACTTTTAAGTTATTCATATTAACGATTGATACACAATGTTTTCGGAATGGCTAAGTCAGTCTAACCCAAGATACTTTATTTTTTTATTTTTTTATTCTAGGAGAATTTTGAACAAAGTATTCAGATCATACTCACCCCGCACCCATCTCCTCTTACCTACTGCAAAAAGAAACTTCTCTGATGAGGGTTGGCAGATATGCTAATTCATTAGAAGTTGGTTCAACACTATGTTCACTTAGCAGAGTAATAGTCATAGGTTCTGCCATAGGGTATGTCACCTGTCTAGGTTCTTGGTTCAAGTATCTGTACTGGGTACGGGTTTCAACTTGTGGACCAGGACATAAATCCAATCAGAAAACAGCTGACTACTCCTATGATATTTGTGCCACTATGGCAGCAACAAGCATGTCCTATCGGGGCAGTTGTTATTGTAGCTCTCAGGGTTCAAAGCTGGATAAGATTGGCGCTTATTTTTCTCCTCTGGTAGGGTGCATAGAACCTTCCAACACAATGGAAGATAGCCAGGGGGATGAATCTTGCAGGGTAATGCTCATTTGATTTCTTCATGTTATATGATTCAAGAATGTGGTCTTTTTAGCAATAGGGGGTTACTGTTAGATTCTAGAAGTTAAGTAAGAACAGTGGCAATAACCTGTATTGTTGGAAGATCCTATGGGACTGACAGGCTAAAAACTTCAAAAGAGGAAACCCATTCCTGTCACCGAGCTTCCTATTTATTAGCCTGTGCTGTCTAGTATGGCCATTGCTATTCCAATGTATGCACCCTTTAAATATTTTATATAAATGTAGGTATACATTTTAGAAAGCTTTCACAATAGTAGCTTTCCATATGATTTAGTGTCTCCCTTACGCTTTTAGTACTTTTAGATTTATTTTGTTTTATACATATGCATGTTTCACTTACATGGATGTATATGTGCATGGCTGTTGCCCTTGGAGGGGAAAAGGGGGCATCAGGTCCTCTGGGACTAGAGTTACAGATGGTTGTGAGCTACCATGTGAGTGCTGGGAAGGGAACTCAGATGTTCTGGAAGAGCTTCATGTGCTTTTAGTCACTGACTCATCTCTCGAGACCCACCTTACCGATCATTCTAGAGTGTATTGCTCAAATTTCACACATTTGTACAGTTTTACTCCAGTCTGATTTAATATGGGAGAAGAAATTTATTGTCATTCTTTTGTATTTGTTAAACCTTCATTTAGGCTTATAATTTAATCTGCATTAGAGAAAATTCCATGGACTTCTAGGAAGAATATATTAGAGGAGTGCTAGTAGGTATCTGTCAAATCCATTTGATCTATGGCACAGTTTAATTATAAAATCTAAGTTAACACACACACACACACACACACACACACACACATACACACAGAGTTTGTTTGTACGGTTCTCTTCTTCCATCATATGGGTCCTGGGGCTTAAATTCATGGTCATCAGTCTTGGTAACAAGTACCTTTACCTGAAGACCCATCTTGCAAGTGCAAAATGTTTTGTTGTTGTCAATCTTTGGATGACTAATCACTTAATGCTGAATACTCATTATTTTGTCTAAATGTATCTGTGCTTATATCTAGTAATATTTATAAAGTTGGTTGTACCATACATTCATAATATATATTTATATAAATTCACAATTGTTGAATTGTCTTGATTGATCTGTTTGCTAGTATGAAGTGACTTTATCTGTTACTACTTTCAGCTTCAGGCTTATTTTATCAGATATGCATAGAGCTAGGGCCAGGGATACAGCTCAGTTGGCAAAGTGTTTGTTATCCAAGCATGAGAATTTGAGTTTTATCCCAGTACTCATGTAAAAGGTAGCCATAGTCCATACTTATTATCTTAGCACTAGGGAGGTGCAGACAAATAAATGGTTCCTGCATTCCTGGCTAATGAGTCTAGCTGATTTGGTAAATTCTTCTGTTCAATAAAAAAGCCTTATCTAAAACATATACATATATGGAGAGTAACTAAAGAAGACATCTGCACACTTCAACTATGATTTAACCACACACACATACACACACACACACACACACACACACACACACACACACACACGTATACAGAAGAGATGAGTGTAGCCAGGTAGGTTTGTGTTCAAGCTTCCATTTCCTGGTTAATTGCTTGATAATCTTGTTACTCTTGGCTTGCATGCATCTTTGCCAGTGAGATGTGTTCCTATAGACAATGTATTCACTGATTTTTGACACTGACATCTGGTCTTCAGTTTGTGTGTGGGAAATGAAGACTGTTTACCTTTAGAATTATTGACATAAATGTGTTAATTCCTGTAATTTTGTTGTTTGTTTCCCTATTTAGTTCAATTTCTGCTTACCCTAACCCCCCCCACCACACACACACACTTATATTATCAACTTGCTGATTTATTGAGCTGAGCATGGTTGATTCTTTCTCAGTTCTCCTTTGTCTGCCTGTTTCTCTTACTCTTTGCTGTGATTGAGACTTTGTGATGTGTGTATTGACTTTAAGAGTAGCCTATAGTCCTATTTGGCATGAGTTGATATAGTTTGTACCTGTCTTTAAATGTCTGTGACAATTAAAAGCAAACAATCAAACAAAAAATCAAACACACCATCTTTGTTGTATTTAGCAAACTTGGCTGACAATTGTTTTGTTGTACAGCTTAAAATATATCATTTCATAATTTTCTGGATATTAGGGTATTTATTGGGAAGTTGATATTATTTTGATATATTTTCTTTAGTAAGTTGATTTATGTGCATTTGAGATAGGGTCTCATCTATTTCAGATTGGCTATGAACTCATTGTCTAGCCAAGACTGACCTAAGCCTTCTTCCTCCAACCACTGAGTGCTGGGACTACAGGTGTTTGGAGCACTGTGGTTGGATATTAGTGTCTTAATATTATAATGTTTAGTATAGCTTTTTTTTTTGCTTTTTCGTTTTTTGATTTTGGTATGTTGACAATCATATGCCATGGAGAGTTCCTTCTTGAGCCATGTTCTAACTGAGGTTGAGGTTCTAAGTTGGAGTTCTGACTACCTCTTGTGCTTGATAACCATTTCTTTCCACAAATCTGGGGAAAGTTTTGTTCTAATCTCTTTGACTTGATTTCCATGTCATTTGTTTTTATCTTGGCTCCTCCCATCTCCTTCTGTCCTTTGGATTTTTAGGTGGTCATGCTTGGTTGCCTACTTTTCCTCATTAATATGCAAATGTAATAGTACTTCAACCTTGTCTTCTGTCTTGTCTTTGGCATTCTCTGTCCTGTAAACTCTAGACTATTGGGGGGGCTCTTCACTCTGATTTTGTACATTATGAGTTTTTTATTTCCAACATTTGTTTTCTCAGGATCTCAATATTCTTACTAAACTTCCTGTCAATGTTACTGACTTTTCTTTCTATTTCTGACTTTCATATTTACAAAGAGCATTGAGCTCCTTGCCTTATTCTTCTGCATATTTCCTTCTTGAAGTTATTATTTTTAAGAATACTCTTTGAATTCTCTGTTGAATATTTCACCCAGAATTTTTTTTCAACCATAGTTTTTAGATTTGTCAGTTCAAGAGTTCTGATTTTTCCTTTTTTTCTGTCTGTATCTCTCTGTGCCTTTCTGTGTCCCTGTCTCTGTCTCTGTCTCTCTCTTTCTCTCTCTGTTTTTCAAGGCAGAGTTTCTTGTATAGCTCTGGTGGTCCTGGAACTTGCCCTGTAGGTCAGGCTGGCCTTGAACTGCCTGTCTGCCTTAGACTCCTAAGTGCTGGGAGTTCTGGTCATCATTTTCCTCCTCCTCCTCCTCCTCCTCCTCCTCCTCCTCCTCCTCCTCCTCCTCCTCCTCCTCCTCTTCCTCTTCTCATATATTATATCCTGACTGCAATTTTACTTTTCTCATACCCACTCAGCCCCTGCCTCCATCATTTCCCTTCAGAAAAGGGCAGACCCACCAAGGACACCAAACACACATGGTATATCAAGCTTCAGTAAGACTAACCCTGGACAAGACAACATAGTATGAGGAAAAGGGTCCCCAAAACAGGCAAGAGAGTCAAGGATAGCCCTTGCCCTTAGAGTTCTGGTATCTTGAAAGCATCCCCTTTCTCTCTTTTCTTTTCTTTTCTTTTCTCTTCTCTTCTCTTCTCTTCTCTTCTCTTCTCTTCTCTTCTCTTCTCTTCTTTTCTTTTCTTCTCTTTTCCTTCCTTCCTTCCTTCCTTCCTTCCTTCCTTCCTTCCTTCCTTCCTTTCTCTCTGTCTTTTGCATTTTCCTATAGCGATTGATGCATCAGTTAGTTTAGGCACTACATTTGGTTTTATTGGGGGTTCGTATTAGTGAACAGCCTCTTTTTCTTTTTTCCTATTAAGTTTTTAGGTGAACATATAGAGTAATGGTCCCATAGCAGCACTTTATTCATATATATCCTTATTTCTCCCCTCTCCTTCTCTCAGGCTTCCTTCCCCTGCTTTTGCCCATCTGCTTTTATAGCAAAAGTGCTACACTGCCTTTTCTAATTACCACTTTCTCCATTCTCACAGTCCCTTTTATGTGTTCATGATTCTCTACATCACATAAACATGTATATACACATGCATCATTTTGTATCCAGGCAAGAGATAGCATACAATATTTAATCTTTGAATTTTGCTAATTTCATTTAACGTATTGATTTCCAATTATATCTGTTTTCTTGTGACTATTATTATTTCAGATTTTCTGTGGCTGCATAAAATTTCATTTTGCATGCCTATATGTTCTATACTTTCTTCAGACATTATTTGTTGATAGTCAGCTAAATTGGTTTCTTGCCTGGCTATTTGGGAATAGTGAGGCAATAAACACAGATGTACAAGTATCCCTGGGGGATGGCGACTGAGTCAGTCCTCCAACTATGTACCCAAGAGTAGAATGGTGAGCAGCCTACTCACAGCAGCTCAATTCCCAGTGTCCTCAGAGAGGAGAAAGAACATGCTGGAGGAACGACACAACTCAGTCAAAAAGATACAGACATATGACTAAAATTGATTGAAGCCAAGTACCGCCTTGCCGATGACCACAGAACAGGAAGTAGAAGAACTGAGGCTGAGAGTTAGGAAGCTAAAAAAGTGTTCAGGTCTCTGTAGAAGTAGCCATGAATAAGACAGAGGAAGGTGTGATGAAAGTGGAGAAAGCAAAAAGCAGCAGGGTTGTAAATAAGGCAAGAAAACTATGAGCCTGGAGAAGGATAAGAAGAGGGAGAGGAACCTGAGATACAATGGTACTGCTCCATCATGAAAAAAAAAATGTGTCAAGGGAAGCAAAAAGACACAAAGTTGCATGACATTACAAACAACTACTATTGAACAGAGTTTAAAAGGGAGGGGCTAGAAAAAAGAAGAAAGGGAAGAAGGGAGCAAGTGCTGGGGTACCTTCTTTCTGCAACCTTCTGAAGTGGAGTCTGAGAATCTGCTGAGTTGCAGGTAGGAGCACCCAGGCCAACCTGGAGACTAGGCTAGAATAGTCTTCTTCTTTTTTTTATTAGATATTTTCTTTATTTACATGTCATATGATATCTCCTTTCCCAGTTTCCCCTTCAAAAAAAAGAAAAAAAAAGAAAAGAAAAATCCTGTTCCCTCCCCTCTCCTCCTGCTCACCAACCCACCCTCTCCTGCTTCCTGGCCCTGGCATTCCCCTACACTGGGGCATAGAACCTTCACAGGACCAAGGGCCTCTCCTGCCCTTGATGACCAACTAGGTCATCTTCTGCTATTCATATGCTGCTGGAGCCATTAGTCCCACCATATATACTCTTTGGTTGTTGGTTTAGTCCCTGGGAGCTATGAGGGTACTAGTTAGTTCATATTATTCGTCCTAAGGAGCTGAAAGCCCTTCAGCTCCTTGGGTCCTTTCTCTAGCTCCTTCATTGGGGACCTGTGCTCAGTCCAATGGATGGCTGTGAGCCTCTACTTCTGTATTAGTCAGGTACTGTCAGAGCCTCTCAGGAGAGAGCTATAACAAGCTCCTGTCAGCCAGCACTTGCTGGCATCCACAATAGTGTCTGGATTTGATGATTGAATACGGGAAGGATTCCCAGGTGGAGCAGTCTTTGGATTGACCTTCCTTCACTATCTGCTCCATAGTTTGTCTCTGCAACTCCTTCCATGGGTATTTTGTTCCCCATGCATACACCGGTCTTCTTCTTCTTAAGTTTCTTGTGGTTTGTGGATAGTACTTTGTGTATTCTGATCTTCTGGGCTAATATCCACTTATCAGAAAATGCATACCATGTGGGTTCTTTTGTGATTGGGTTACCTCACTCAGATGATATTCTCCAGATCCATCCATTTCCCCAAGAATTTCATAAATTCATTGTTTTTAATAGCTGAGTAGTACTCCATTGTGTAGATGTACCACAGTTTCTGTATCCATTCCTCTGTTGAGGCACATCTGGGTTGTTTCCAGTTTCTGGCTATTATAAATAAGGCTGTTATGAACATGGTGGAGCATGTGTCCTTATTACATATTGGAGCATCTTCTGAGTATATGCCCAGGAGTGGTATAGCTGGGTCCTCTGATAGTACTGTGACCAATTTCTGTACAAACTGCCAAACTGATTTCCAGGGTAGAATAGTCTTAAGACCCAGATTGTCTGTCAGCTGTTTTCACGCCAGCGGCCCCTGCTGGTCACACTTAGCTTTGCAGTCTGTAGGCTAGTCAGATTCTCCATATCCTAGGATCCTTCAGTTTGTATACACACTGATGTGGCTAATGTCTTAGTAGGAATCCTTCCCAAGGCACGGGAATGGGGGGAAAGTAAACATACACTGGGACCTATAATCGTGGACTGCTCTCAGTACTTTAAAATCCACTTCACATTGAATAATTTGTCTACCGGGACCTAGGACTCTCAGGTCTTGAACCTGAGATAGGCAGATAGGCAGAGGCTGTTCTTGCTGCTGACTTATTTGATTACTAACTTGTGATGAGTTAAGTGCCCACCTATTCATGTTACCCTTTACACCTGAGAAAAGCTCCTCATCCTTTTGACACGACTGATTGGTCCAGTTTCTATTTACAATTGCTTCCCTGGCGTCTCTTATTCTGAGAATATGATGGTTGAGCATAAGTTTCCCTTGGAGGTCCCTTTTTAATTGTAGATTTAGATCCGAGCTTGTAGCCATTGTTTACATGAGAGATTGCTTCTTGAAGGCTTTGATGATCTCATCATAGTGTTTGATTAAAATTCTAATCGCCACAGAATTGTTTTTGACAGGATAACATTTTTCTTGATTTTTTTTTAAATTGTGTTTTCTTCCTATTACCGAATGTCTCCACAAGAACAGATCATGGTCCAATTCAGTGGGTGTATGTCTGGTTTAGACAAGTTTCTTATTTGCCCGTATTCATTCTTTCTCCCTCTCTTTCCCTCCCCCTTTCTTGCCTATCCCTGTCCCTCCCCTTCCTTGTCTTTCCCTCATCTCTCCCCATTTCTGCCCTCCCATGTCTCTATACAACTCTCCCCTCATCACTTCCCCATCTCCCCCTCTCACTGTCTCACCCTACTCCTCCCTTTCTCCTCCCTCCCCTCTTCTTTCTCTCCCTCCCTTTCTCTCCCCTTCTTCCTCTCTCCCTCTTACCCCTCTGTCTTTCTCTCCATCCCTCTTTCCTTTCTATTCTCCCTTCCCCTTCTCTTCCCTCCTTTTCTCCCTCTCTCTCCCCTTTCCTCTCATCTCTTCCTCTTCCTTCCTTCCTCCTCCTCCTCTTTTTCCTTTTCCTTCCTATCTTCCTTCTTCCCCTCCACTTGCTCTTGCTCTCCCTCTATCCCACTCCCAACCCATGCCCATGGCTTCAGTTTCCCTAGCCAGCAGACACTGATGCTGGAAGGCTGTGATCGATGCAAACACAGTTGCTGCCCTGTAGTCACTCACCACAACTTATTGATAACCTTTCAGAGCCTTTTCTCTATAAATGGGATAAGAAAGCTCATGCCTTCCTCAGTCCTCCTCAATCCTGTTACCCCAAAGGGGATGCCAGCCTCCCTTTCCTCC